>VWZF01006908.1:0-13892 GCA_013396755.1 Sclerurus mexicanus
CTGACCCTCATCCCCTGGCAAAAATAGTACTTCATCTGTCTCAGACCTGGTGTCATGCAGACCAACCCATGATCAAAGAACCCATAATTCTGCCAGTGACACCAGGCTTGGAGCCAGGTATTGATCTGCTGGATCTTCCTGTTTCTTCCCTCATCATTCCTTGTGACTGGAAGGATAGAGGAGAATATTACTTGTGCTCCTGNAGAATATTACTTGTGCTCCTGATCCTTTAACCAGTCATCCCAGGGCCCTGAAATCTCTTTTGATTGCCCTTGGACTTCTTGTTGCAACTTCCTCGCTGCCTACCTGAAATATCAATAATGGATAATCACCAGAAGGCTGTACCAGGGTAGGAAGCTTTCTCTTCACGTCTTTAACCTGGGTCGCAGGAAGGCAGCAGACTTCCCTAAGAAGTGGGTCTGGTCTGCATATGGGATCTTCTGTTCCTTTCATAAGAGTGTCTCCTATGACAACAACCTGTTTTCTTTATGGAAGCAGTTTTGATACAGGGCATAGGCCAACAACCCCAGCAACACCTCTGTGCTAGATGAACTATTGTCCTCATTATTGTTCAGCTCCACTTGCAGAGCCTCATATCTATTATGCCAGGGCACCTGGGAAAGTGAGGCAGTCACAGAGGAGACGCAGGCATTTGTCTCCACTGGCCCCTATCCCTTATGTCACCTTGTTAAGTTGGGAGGAGAGAGGATAGGGAGTCCTCCATATCACATACCTTGTCTGCGGGTCAGGCCTGTCCCAGGGAAGGTAGGGTGCAATTCCAGTAGCCTCCCTCTCACATACACTCCCTGATACTCCTCAACCTACTTACTTCCTGCCAGAGCTCTGTCACTAAGTGGAGGAGTTTCTCTACCTGAGTGCACCTCCCACAGGTGTGCTCACTACTGACATCTGGTACTGGCATAAGAGCAGGGCACACTCTGCAGCTTGACACATCTTCCCGCTGGAGCTGTCTGGGCAGCTGTGTCAGTCATGGTGGGTGCAGAGCTTAGAGAGGCCATGGCTTTCTGCTGGGTAGATACTATTGCTCTCTGGAGCACCTCAAAGCATGTAGCCATGGATGAGCCCACAAAAGAGCAGGTACACCCCTGGAGGGCCTGCAGCCATGGGTAAGGAAGGCTATGCTGGAGCAGGTACACCCCTAAGGGACTGCAGTCTGTAGAAAAGCCCAAGCCAGAGTAGGGGCAAGGGGAAGAGTTCACTGCAATATTAAACCCTAGAACCTGGTCCAAAGGGACCAGTGGCAGAGACTGTAGCAGAAATACCTTTAAAATGTTGCAACCAATTATTTGAATCACCTGTTATGGCAATTACTATAGCAGGAACCACCTTAACCAATGGAGGAGAAGCCTTACAAGAATACAGAATAAAGATGCTGTTAATATGATGTGTACCAAAAGGGAATATTCAGTATTTGCTGTTGAATAGCATTTCTGCTCTTTTAGATACTTAGTTCTGTTAATCAAAACAGAATTCCTGAATTTCTAAGTCCCTCTTTCAAAAATGTGTCATAAGCCTTCCTCTCTGTGCTTCAAATAATTTTTATATTGTTTATATATTATATATATAAAACCCAGTAAAATTAAAACAGCATTATTTGATAAAATATATTCTTGAATAAGAAACCATACATTACATACACTGTACTTTGTTCAATTGGAAAAAAAAAACACAAACAAAACAACCAAACCCAAAACCAACAACACTAAACAAAGACAGAAATGCATGAGACTGTACAAAACAGTTACAGGAGCATCACAGGACCATGAAAACAAGAAGCAAAAGTGATGGATAAAGCAAGAATGGCTTCTTCCAACCTACTGAAGTGAGACTACTCTACTATGCAAACAAATCACTGCAGCGATGCCGAAGTTAACTGACAGTGCTAACCTGCTGTAGTAGGCATGAAGGAATATATACTGAGTGAATAGCATGCTCTCAGGATGGGATTTCTACATGAAAAATTATCATTTCATGTATGTTGGCAAACCAGTGTAAAGTCTACAAACTACATCTTCCACGATATCTAGTAAAGAAACTTCTCACACCCCTAGCCCTTGAGTCAAATAGCTGCATTTGTACAGCAGCAGATGTGAAATCTGATTTGGTATGAAAGTTTGATACTGTCTCTGGATATTCTCGATATAGTCAAGAGCAATTTAAGAGAGAACCACAAAAACAATATTTATTTTCAAACTATTTTGCAAGAAAAGCAAGATACCTTACTATCAAGAGATAATTGTTACATGTTTGCACCTGTTAATTTTTCAAACCCCAATTGTGGTGGTGCTTCCCCTCCCTCCTCCAGTTGCACTATGATCTCAGAAATGCTCAGTTAGGCCTTGGCCTTGATGAACAGCACCTGGGCTGAACTCCTCTTGAGCTTATCAGAAATACTGTCTGTTCTCAGGAACTAGTGCTGTCTAAGGAGCTCCTGTTTTTTAACAGCCTTAGAAACTTATTTTTCTTGTCCAAATAACAACTCAAGTGGAATAACATTTTTGTTATTGAAATTTCAAAGAAAGTTATGACCCAAATTGGGGCCAGGATGGAAAATTACTATGACTAAAGCCAACTCTCTTGTGACCCTATAAACAGCAGTCCAAAGTGAGACCCTTTGAGCTCTCTTGGCCTGCAGCAGGCTGTGACCAGCAACCTCCCTCTGAGTGGGACACCTCTCAGAGCCAGTGAACTCTCAAGTTTGCTATACTCGGAGGACTGCCAAACGACGATAATGGATCCTGGGCTGATAGACCCCACTCCTCAAGACTCAACCCTTCACCCATTGAGAAGATGCAAAGGCATCTGATGTGAGCATTTCACTGAATTCGAGGGGAATTTTTCACAGGTATATACCTTGTACATACTTCTTTAGGTCTGTGTGTGTGTGAGTATGAATGTGCTATAGCAAGTGTACTAGGAATGTTGCTGTCCTAGATTCTTAAGTACCTTAGATTTGTAAGTAAGTTAGGCCTATAAGTATCTGTTGTGTTTATACTAAGTTCTATAGAATCTCTTGTTAAATCGTTTAAATTAGGCTATTAAGTGCTGTTAAAACCCTTAGGCCTAAACTGTTGGTCAAGTCTGGGGATCAGTTTGGCAAGGGGGTCTGCTCTGAACCTTGTGACTCAACAGGAGGTTCTTCCTTATTCCTTTTTATCCTTACCCTTTTCCATCTCCAGCCTCTATGTAGATGATTTTTTTGTCCATTTTAGCTTTAGATTTTAGTCCAATTTTTCTCTGTGTGTTTTAACCATCTAGTAAATAGTAAACCTTACCAATTAACTTTGTCATGCTTTCACTTTTATATTAAGCCTGCTTTTGCTGATACCTTTGCTGGTGATTCTTTGAGTGACCTAAACCACTTATTTGTGACAAATATCTATGGAATAAAATTAGAGTGTGCTTTGGGAAGATGACAGGAGAGACAGACTTAAAGAAAAACATCACTGGCAAACATTAAAAACAAGTGTTCTGTCACAGAGTCAGGAGTTCTTTTCAGTAGTCTTAGGTTTAGCTTCACTAGTTTACTTCTTAAAACAAGGTCCCCCTGATCAGAACACACAACTAGGAACAGTCAGCTAATTTATACAAGGTACTAGGAAGAGAAACTTCAAGACAGACAGTTACCCAAGCCATGCTACAAAAGTACTGTTAGAGCATTTAGACTCCCATATAAGGTCTAGGTTAATAAAGGACCAAAGAAAAGATAATTTATCACTGATGATTTAGAGGGCATTCATTACACTAAACTGCCTTAACAATCCTCCAATTTAAAAACAACAGGAAATAGAACATCAATTTGAGCAAAATAAAAGTTTAACCCATTAAACCCAGAAAAGATTAATTTCAGCAAGGTCTTTGAAAAGCATCTTAGATGACAGTTCACCCTATTTTAATAAAACAGAGGTCCAAGGAAGGTCATGTATTTGAAGAGCTCCTTTCAGAATGAATAGAAGTAACAGACACTAAATGCTAAACTATTAAAACTGAAAGTTCATAGGTAAGTTTATTTAGGCAAATACAATTAAAGTGGGCTTTTTTTTTATTAAAGGAAACTGAACTACTCAATGTGATTTAGACGTGTAAAAGACATTCATCTTATTAATCACCACTAATATAAAGCAAAGGGAACAAAGACTATTAAGTTCAGGCTACCAAGAAGTATTATTTCCTGTCATCTCTTCTGAAGCATGAATTTGATTCCCTTTTCCTGACTTAGACTGACAACTCAAATTCATTTCTTGCCAATTAAAGTATAATGGTGAGACACAAAGACAAAAATAAAACACCTTCTTCCCAGGCTTACTTTCACTCCTTCATTTCCAACTTTGTACCTCTTCCCCCCCATTTCAGGGGTGGGGAGAAAATCATAGAATGGTTTTGGTTGGAAGGGACCTTAGAGATCTTCTAGTTCTAACCCCCCTGTGGAATGGGAGGTTGCAGTCAGTTCTTAAGAGCTTATCTGTCACTCCTTCCTCCTCACACTTTTCCCCTGCTCCAACATAGGATCTCTCCCACAGGATAGCCCTTCACAAACTGCTCCACCATGGATCCTCTCCACAGGTACGGTCCTTCAGGAATGGACTGTTCCAGTGTGGGTCCCCTGGGGGCTGCAATTCCTGACAGAAAACCTCCTCTGAAGGCACGCTCTCTAGAGGCTGCAGCTTCCTTCAGGGCACATCCATCTGCTCTGGCATGGAGCCCTCCATGAGCTGCAGGGTGGATATCTGCTCCAGAGTGGTCTTCTCTCCACAGACTGTAGGGAAATCTCTGCTCCAACACCTGGAATACCTCCTACCCCTCCTTCAATGACCTAGGTGTCTGCAAAGCTCTTTCTCTTGCATCTTCCCCCTCATTCCTCCTTCTCTCACACACACTCTGCTGCACAGCATTTCATCCTTTCTTAAATGTTATCAGAGAGGCTCCCCAGCTTCACTGATTGGCTCCTGTTTGGCCAGTGGCAAATCTATTTTGGAGCCAGTTGGAACTGGCTTTGTCCAGCACAGCAGCAGCTCCTGGTCTCTTCTGATGGAGGCTGCCCTTACAGTCTCCTCACTACCAAAACCTCACCACATAAACCAAATATAATTCTCTCTATACATACACACTTTTTCCTTTCCCCCCCCCCCAATTTGTATTACCTACTTCTACCAAAAAGAAACCAATAGATGAAAATACTTCCATAATTATACTTGTGGAATCTTTGTTTTAACTCCCACTTAGGTTTCTTGAAAGAAGGAACTTAGAATAGTGGCTTTCAATTTGTCTTTTTAATCTTCTGTGGAAGGTACGAGTTTATACAGCAAATTCAAACCTGCTAACAAAGAGCTGGCTTTACTTAATTATCTTTTGTGGTCCACAGACTATTAAATCAACAAAGCAAATTCAATCCACAGAAATTAGCGCCTTGTATTAACATCAGCTTTTAAGAACGTAAAAAACGGTAAGGGACCTTGATGCAAGAAGCCACTTTCTGCTTCCTGGAAAAAGGAAATACAATTGAACCCCAGCCAGCTACTTTCCAGATAAGTTTTACTGAGCATACCCTTTTATACCTACAGAGAAGTAAGGTCTGTTCAAGAGTTCCCTGATAGCAAATGGCAAGCACACAAATAGGTTTTCCAGGATCTGTTTGAGTTAGGCTACAGGGTTAATGACTGATACAAGCATAAGGGAAAAAAGTTTAACATTTTAAAACTTTTTTAAAGCTTTAAATTGTCCTCAGCAGCACATTTAAGATGCAAAACAAAGTCTTACTTCACAGGTAACTATCATGTTTTAAGTAATTTGCATCTTCCTGATATTTGCTTATAATAAAGTTGTCTGAATACTTTTTTGATATTTAGTTGGTTTAGTCTTGAGAATTGCTACAGCTGTTGAGTAACTTTGATATACTGGTATTTACAAGTGGTCATAGTTTGATATGCAGTATTATTCCTACATTATCTTTAGCTAGGTGGCTTATTTGAAGTAGTAAAAAATTTCCTAAATACAAAGTCATCAGAGTTGTCCCCAGTAAGTTAATGTTTATTGGGGGTCTTAGTTATAACTCTCTAAAAGTTCAGAAGACTAGCTTTGGTCACACTTTTATTTTCTTCATGTTCCTCTACTCAACTGACAAGGCTTATTACTGGGTTTGGTTGGGGGTTTTTTTGGTTTTGTTTTTGGTGGGATTTTTTGTTTGTTTGGTTTTGGGTTTTTCTTTTTAATATAAGTAATCAAGAATATTTTGCCACTTACTAGAAGAAACCCAAAATTTGTTTACTAACTAAACAAGTACCATCCTTACTGGAAGTAGAAATCTAACAACAACAAAAAAAGCTTACAAATTATTCACAAGATTCAAAGTTTACTGACTTTCTAGAATATTTCTAGCTATAACATCAAAGCTTAATATTAACAACTTTTTTTTGTATTTTTTAAGTTGCTTTAGTTTTACTGTTCATAGGTTTCCTACAAATTTACACCTAATATTATCTAAACACTTCTCTCCCACCCCATTACTCACTATGCTACAAGCAAGCTTAATGGCCACCATGTGCTGAATGATCAGCTGGCCATTATATTCTTGGATTTTTTTCACTTGGGGCAATAATTTAATCTATCCACTCTACCCAACTGGCTGTTTTCATAAAACCCACAGAACTCAGTTTTCTCTATGACCTCTAACTAATGAAATCAACTAACAGGTTCAACAGGCTGTGATCAGAAGGAGAAGACAGACAAGACAGATGGGTAGACTGATAGCATGATCACAACAGCTTCTATTTGTAAGTTTGCCTTGCCTTCTTAAATCTGAAGCATTCATCATATTCCCAGTCTTAGAAATATTAACTTCCTAGTGCAGTAGATACTTGTTCAGCTTAGCAGTATTCTAGAATAAGAATTCAATTCCACCCCTACAAGTTCACTGTTATCCTTATCTTGCAGCAGGGAAGTTCTAACCAGGCTTTTCCAACCAAGTGAACCCTCTACACATCCTAGCACACCAGCAATCAACATTAGAGGAGCAGATTTTTCTTTAATTAAGAAAATAGCTGGGAAAACTGTACTTTAACTTTGGAAAACAAACATGAAGTTAACACTTTCCATTATACTGCTTTGACAACTCAATAAAAATTAAAAAAAAAGGAAGCTTCCCTAGAATTAACAGTCCCCTGTTCCAACTTTAGATATAGCATAGTTTGGGAGTTATACAGCACATATTATGCATGCATGCCATGCACTCTATAGACAGACATGAGTTTTACTTCATCATTTCAATCTAATCTCTTTCAGCTTTTGACACTTCAGACAACTTTTGAGGAAAAAGAGTGATGCTAATAGAGCTTAAATAGAATTAAAATTCTATTATGTAAGGTATATACACGATTGTTATAGTCATTAAATGAAACTGATTCTAACAAGCAGATTAAGCATCTGTAAAAAAGCATGGTCAGTCCACTTGCTCACCAGGAAGCTTTGGCACAAAGTTAAAACATAAACCAGTTCTACAAAACAAAGTACAGGAGAATATGTAACCAAGGACCGAATGTGCTTACCTTGACTCTCCACTACTGTTTCTTACAATGTCTTCATCACTGTGCCCATTCATTGTAAATATTAAGAAGTATAAAAGATAAATAGAAGTCCACTCAGGTTAGAAGGCAGATGTCAAGAAATTACTTCTTGGTACTCTGTTTTCCAGGTGACTTTTTTACTCAACTGTTCTCTGCAAGATTTTTCCCAAAATTCCTAAAGTAGTAAAGGAAAATGTTGACATAATTTGAAATATTTGATGGTTGCAACTGAAAGATACTGAAAATAACCTATCCTGTCATAACACCACCAAATGGGAGTATCTATCACATTTGGCACCTTCTTTTTAATTGAAAAATAGCTTTTGGTGTGCCATAGTCCTGTCTTAAGAACAACCTGATCTTACTCTTAGAGGAAAATAGCCTCCCGAAACACATAGAAAATTATGAATATTAATGCTCTAAGACCTGACTAGCAAAATCATTTTGTTAACAAAACACATACCAGAAGCAGTTCTAGACACAGACATAGTTTACATTCTGTTGGGGGTAGTCAGGAAAATAAAGACTGTCACATTTTTAAAAAATGGCTCAACTACATCAAGCTGCCACACAAGATGCCACAGATAGAGTGAACGTTATTTCATACACATGAACATCTTCAATCAGATCTCTACTATGTCAAATGCACCTAGGAAAAGTTTAGATTTACTTTAAATGGAATGCAAATTTGAACTCATTGGTAATAAGCTAAAGAGCAATGCCTCGAGGTGCTCCTTAATACAGCCCGACCTACAGCTCATGATGGAGGCGGGGGCCGCCTCGTTCCGGGATGGAAAAAGCCCTGCGTTCAGGCACTATCTCAGACACCGGGGCCACTCCAGACAGTAAACAAAGGCAATGAAGGAAGAGAAGCGATAGGAAAGAGCCCTGTAACCCCAGAGAGGCCGCCAAGCGAGGCTGGGACCCCGCGGCGGCGAGCCAGGCAGCTTGGTGGTTCCTCGCGGATCGGCCGCTGGCTGCCCAACGAGGCCGAGATCTGCGCTATCTGCCCTCCCATGCTCAGGGTGCGAACACTGCCGCCTCCGGGACCGACGCTCTCTGGGCCCTAGGAAAGATCTTTAGTGGCCGCGAAACTCTCCTTATCAGCCACTCCCTGCTCCGCGACGATCCTGCCAGACCACCCGCACCGCGCTCTCGCGGCATCCCGTGACCGACCGCTCCCGAGGAGAGCCTAGGCCAGTGCTTCTTCCCTACCTCTCGCGAGTTCACCTCCCGCCCCCGAAAACGGCCCTCTGCTGGTGGCGCGACCCGCACAGGCGCCGCTCCTGGCCAAGGCTCCCTGGAAGTATTGCCAAGGCGGCCGCTGTCTTCCCTGCTCGCTCCTCCCAGCGCCCCTCTATGGCTAGAGAAGAGCGAAGGCCTCCCAGCCGGTTCCTCACACTACCCCCGCAGGACCCAGCGAAAGAGGCTCAACCCCGACTGCCCGTCTCAGCTCTCACAGCTCTTCCTCTTCGGAAAACAGCGACCGGATTCAAGAGCCCAGCAGCACGCCGGGCATCCAACCTCTTCTTCTCAACGCCAGTCGCCTCTCCATCCACCTTCGAAAGCGACAACCACCGCGCAACTGCGGACCAGGGAAAAGGAAAGGAGCCATGGCGGGCCTCTGCCTACCTGTGTGCGTGCGCGCGTCCGGCTTGACTTTCCTAGGGCTGCTCTGGTCCGAGACGGCGCTACACCCCACGAAGAGGTCTGTGCTCCAACCTAAGGTCGGAGGCTGCTCCTGCGGCCGCCACAAGGTCTGGGCCGCTGGCTCCTTACAGCCCCACGCGGTGGGCTCGCCTACAGCCCCCACCGGCTTGAACAATAGGGCCCCAAACCGGGCAGGGAGAACCCTGGTGAGTAAGTGTTCTTTTGCTCCGCCGCCGTTTCTTATGTCCTCCCAACCACCGCCATCACGCTGCCACTCCGCTCAACCTCCTCCTCCCTTAGTTGAATGGAAACCCTGGGCGTGATGTCAGTCCTGCGCCCTGGGACAGAGTGGGGAGGAGGAGGAGCAACAGTCGTGAGGGGACAGCGCCGCCGGGACAATGGCGGCAGGAAGGGCCACTTGGAGGGCATGGCGCAACGGCTTTCTAGTTGCACCGGATACTGTAGGGGCTGAACGCAGCTGGCGCTTGCCTGCCCCGCCGCAGCAGCGAACGGGGGCTGGGGCCAGTGCCGCTTTTGGTGCCCGCTGCAGCTCCTGTGTGAGGGGGCAGGGCGCGCCCAGCGTGGCAGGAAACCTGGCCTAAGTCACACGTTACTGTTTAGTATGGTGTGGTTTGTGGTTTTTGTTTGTTTCAGGTTTTTCCTGTCTAAAATCAGAGCTCCCTAACAAACACATGCATTTCTTAGTCTTCCTATGCTGTTACAGTTGGCATTAAGGCATATTTAGGAAGGCTTGGCATGCAGCTGCACAGAGAATACTTGCCTCTATGAGGAAAGCATCCCCCAGCTGGAGGCAGAACACTCCTTCCTCTTGATATCTAACTCGAGTTGTTTTAAAGTGATCAATGAGAAAGCTGTTTGTTTAAGGTGGCTCATGCTCAGAAAAATAAAAAGGTAAATCATCTTACTGCTGGAGTCTACCTGTTCCCAGAGCGGAAAGAGAAAGTAGTGGCTGCTTCAGTGAAAAACTTCTCTTCTGAGCAATACAATTACAGGGTGTTGGAAAGAGGAAGTCTTCTTTGTCCTCTTTGGATTCCCGTATATCGTGCTGGTTTTGGCTGGGGTAGTTAATTTTCTTCATAGTAGCTTCATACTAGCTATGTTTTGGATTTGTTCTGAAAACAGTGTTCATAATTCAGGGATTTTTTTTTTTTTATTGCTGAGCAGTGCTTACACACAACCAAGGCCTTTTCTGCTTCTCACCCCACCCCACCAGTGAGTAGGCTAGGGGTGCAGAAGAAGTTGAGAGGAGACACAGCCAGGACAGCTGACCCCAACTGACCAAAGGGATATTGCATACCATATGACATCATGTTCAGCATATAAAGCTGAGGGAAGAAGAAGGAAGGGGAGGATGTTCGAATTTATGGCATCTGTCTTCCCCAAGTAACCGTTATGCATGATGGAGCTCTGCTTTCCTGGAGATGGCTGAACACCTGCCTGCCACTGAATTAATTCCTTGTTTTGCTTTGCTTATTAAACTGTCTTTATCTCAACCCACAAATTTTCTCACTTTTATTCCAATTCTCTCCCCCATCCTGTCACCAAAAATGTTGTGAAAATAAAACTATCTAACACTGTAATTTCAGTACTAGAAAGCAGGCATTACGTTATTTCGGCACCGGATGCATGGGGGGGTTACTTCTCCTAACACGCACACACCAACTATCAAAACTTGTAACTATTTACACATTTTAGCAAACAAAGGAATTAGTGTTCATTTGCTACAAGTTATATAGTTCTCTTATTAATTAGTATTCTATCTTCTATTGGTTAATGATTCTCTCGATTCTCATGCTAATTAGTCTGCATGCTCAGTCTTTCTCTTCTTTTGGGTTGGTGGGTTTCTTGGGTCAGTGGTCGCAGATCTCCCCCTGCCAGAATTACGTTTTGCCCAGTTGGAGCTGATTTTGGCACAATTGCTGAGTTTGCTTTATTAGTTTCCTCCTTATCTTGGGAGTTCCGCCAAATGTCCTTGTGGCACATAAGTTCTGCATTTCCTCCCAAGCTTTGTTAGCCTCCCCCCCAGGTATGAGATCATTGAAGCATGTCAAGCCCTAAACTTTAATTTGTTTTTCAAACATATGGACATCACTTGGAGCTTGCTTGCTAGCTAGCTGCTAATCTGTTTCATGGATTAAATCTCCCTTCTTGTTGATTAGGCTTGAAAGTTTACAAAGACCAAACATCAAAGAACATCCTTTCTTAAGAAATTTTTACATATTCCACATTTTGCAACAATTAGGCAGAACCTTGTTTCATAACTCCCTTCTCATTCCCTGTAACTCTCTGAGCAAATTGTTAACTGTTTCTGACTCTTGAGATGTCAGTATCAGCAAGACTAAACACTTTGTTAAAGATTTTCCCAACAATCTCATTATGGAGGGAGTAAGTGGCTGTGTGGTACTTAATTGTTGTCTGCAGTTAAACCATGACACATATGCAATCACACTCCGTCATGCTAGGGAGGGTTGTGGGGTCATTACCAGGATGTGGTACTATACTTGGAATTTTCTTCAGCATCCTGCAAGAATAAAAGAGGTTGAAATTAACATGAATAGACAGTTTGCTCATGAAGGAAGGAAAGGCTTGAAAGAAGAGTGTCATTGTGTGGATATGCCAGAGCAAGGTAGCTACAGTAACTGTCAAATCAGTTCATACCTGAAGATTTGTGTTGGCCAGGAGCCAGCATCCGAGTCACAGTAAGTCAGAGATGTTGGTCTAGGGTTTATCTCATGGCTGCTCCCCCTAGGGTGAGCAAAGCTGTGCAGCCAAGGTACCTGCCATCCCCTCAGCAGGGCTGCAGGGGTTTCCCTTGGCTGCTCCTTCAGCCCACCAACTGTTGGGATCAGCTGTTATACAAAGCAATTCCATCTCCTTGGAACCAGACTACAGCAGCAAAGGCTAGGTGAGGCACTTCCACTAGTCCATCTTTCAAGCACCATAGGAAAATACCTCAAAATCTCGGGAGTTAAAGACAGAATAAATTTTTTTTCACCCAAAGAAATAATAAAAAAAAGCATAAGAAGGTGTTTAGACAAGAAAACAGCTTCAAAGCCTACAAAAAAGTTTTATTAGATTCTGTTGTTTCCTGAGGCACTTAAGTTTGCTTGTCAGCTTAAGGGATAATACTTCATTGTGATAGACAATGACACCACAAGATCAATGGAATTTAAACTCAAGAATGTCAGAATGGAAGTGCTTTAAATTAAATTTAAAATTTTAATTTAAATTAAGATAATTAACACTGAAACACTTTACCAAGGTGTACTGGGTATGACTGAGATAGAGTTAATTTTCTTTGTAGCAACCCGCATGGCACTGTATTTCAGATTTGTGACTAAAACAGTGTTGATAACACTGTTGTGGCTATTGCTGAAGGATGCTTGCACAGCATCCAGGCTTTCTCTTTTTCCCACTCTGCCCCCACAGCAAGTAGTCTGGGGGTGAGCATGAAGGCTGGGAGGGAACACAATGTGGACAGGTGACCTGAATTTGCCAAAGGAATATTCTGTGCCATACAATGTCATGTTCAGCAATAAAAACTGAGAGGAGAGGGTTTGGGGGGACATAGCCATTGCTCAGAGACTGGCTGGGCATCAATCTTTGTGGGAGGTGGTGAGTGTTTGTTTTGCATCAGTTGTGTTTTTGTTTTCTTTAATTTTCTTCTTTCCTTATTAAAGTATCTTTATCTTGACCCACAGTTTTCTTGGTCTTCCTATTCTCTTACCTGTCCTGCTTGTGTTGGGGTTGGGTTGAGTGAGTGTCTGTGTGGTGCTTAGCTGTTGGATAAAACCCCAAATCTGCAAACATTTTGAATATTTTCACAATTTTCTGGCATTCCTCTGATAAATATTTAGGGCAAAGGAGTTCAAGAAGGCTGGACATTCTTCAAGGAAATCCTAAAGGTGCAGGAGCAGGCTGTCCCCATGTGCCGAAAAATGAGCTGGCAGGGAAAAAGACTGGACTGACTGAATAGACAGCTTTGGCTGAACTCAGGACAAAAAGAGAGTTTAGGAACTTTGGAAGAAGGGGCAGGCAACTCAGGAGGACTACAAGGATGTCATGAGGTTATACAGGGAGAAAATGAGAACAGCCAAAGCCTGACTAGAAGTTAATCTGGCTACTGCCATAAAAGATAATTAAAATGTTTTTGCAAATACATAAGTAATAAAAGGAGGGCTAAGGAAAATATTTGTCTTTTATTGGATGCAGGGAGAAACATAATGACAAAGGATATAGAAAAGGCTGAGGTACTTAATGCCTTCTTTGGCGCAGTCTTTGATAGCAAAACTGGTTGTTTTCCAGGTACCCAGCCCGCTGACCTGCAAGAGAGGGAGGAGAATGAAGCCCCTATAAACCAAGAGGAAATTGTAAGTGACCTGCTACACCACTTAGACATGTACAAGTCTATGGGGCCAGATGGGATTCACTCAAGGGTACTGAGGAAGCCACTTTCAACTATTTACCAGCAGTCCTGGCTATCCGGGGAGGTCCCAGTTGACTGGAAGTTAGCAAATCATAGAATCATTAAGGTTGGAGAAGACCTCCAAGATCAAGTCCAATCTTTGGCCTTAATACCACCACGCTCACTAAACCATATTGTGAACTGCCATGCCCAATCATTTTTTGAACACTTCCAGG
>VWZF01006909.1:949-28992 GCA_013396755.1 Sclerurus mexicanus
CCCCTGTTCCGCCCCAATTCCCGAACCTTCTCTCGGACCCTCATAAAAACCCTTCGCACCCCTCAATAAATGCCATGCCTTCTTCACCCCACTGGAGTGTGCCTCTCCTTCCCATGCGAGGATCGTGACATTAGAGGAAAACCCAACCCCCCCACGTTCCTTAAGACTGTCCCGGTCACCCTGCAAGTCTCGCGGGGCACCTGAGCCTCCTGCCCCGCTCAGAGCAGGCCAAATATCCCCGGGTGCCCCCGAGGGACCCCAGCCCCTTCCCCAGAGCGTGCGGGCCCCGGGCCCGAGCGGCTCCCGGGGAGGAGAGCGGGCCTGCAGAGAACACGCTGTGCTGGCCCTGATCCTGGGCCTGGGGAGGCTGGGGCAGGAGAGGGGACAGGGACCACCCATGGAGAGGGGACAGGGATCAGCCCATGGAGAGGGGGACAGGGATCAGCCATGGAGAGGGGACAGGGATCACCCAGGGAGAGGGGACAGGGATCACCCATGGATAGGGGACAGGGATCACCCAGGGATTGGGGACAGGGACCAGCCATGGAGAGGGGACAGGGATCACCCAGGGAGAGGGGACAGGGATCACCCAGGGAGAGGGGACAGGGATCAGCCATGGAGAGGGGTACAGGGATCACCACAAAGAGGCGAAGGTGCTCTGGGATGCCCAAAGGACTGGAGATGACTTGAGGATCCCCCCAGGGTGGGATATGCGAAGGAGAAGTGGATTGGAGAGCTGAAGGTTGTGCAGTGAATGGAAACAATGCCAGGGCAGTTCCTGGGATGGGCTGGGCATTGACACCTGCACCAGGTTGTTGCTGGAGTCTGGTCACCTCCAAAAGAGCCAGTTGGGGTCAGGTCACCTCATGTCAGCTGAAACACTTCATTAATTTTTTTGCGGGATGTGTGTGAGATTTCCCGTGGACTAGTACTTGCCTGCAATGGTGGTAATTCCATGTATATTTCTAAAAAATATTTATAATAGCACATTTTTCTACTATTTGTAAATAGAGGGCATCAGCCATGGCGTGGACTGGCACTGGCCTGGTCACAGCAGCAGGAAAGCTTTTTACTTTTCAAACTACTGTTTGTATTACCTTGGGGGAGAGCGTTTCTTTTCCTTGCAGGAGGATGATAGGCAGAGTCCAGCATGAGCAGGAAACGGGTTCTGTTGCCTCACACTTTGTATTGCCCCTTCTGTGAAAGGGAAAGGAAAAGGCTTTTGCTCTTTAAAAAAATACTGTACATGAGACAGTGCTTTAAAGTTCTGTTGTGGCCTTCAGGAGGTAGAAGGTTAGGCCTGTTGAATCTGCAGGGAAGCCTGGCACTGAATGCACCAGAATTAAGGTATAAAATTGCTGGGTGAATCGGTTCTTGCATAGTTGGTTCATGCAGACGTTTGTCATTAGCAAACTGAGAGAAGAATGCCCATGTACTAAACATATTTCCCTGGGAAACAGGGAACAGCTACATCTCCATCCAAACCTCAGCTGTGTCGAAAGGAAAGTTCAACATTTAGGCTTTATTTTGGGGAAGGGACAATGAATGATGGATCCAGATGGAAGAGGGGCCATAATTAAGCTCCCATGTCCAGTCACAAAAAGCAGACATAGAGTTTTCTCCAAGCTGTAGATTTTGTTGGCTGTGGACTTCTGGATTGGGGGAATTGACTACACCTCTGACTGAGGCAAACCTGGTATGGGATGCTGGAGAAGAGCACCACCACTATGAGCAAGTGATGCACATTTCAAGTGAACTATGGACTGATTTAAGTCATGTTCCCTCACATAACCCAGTTCTAATTCTATTTGCAGATGGCTCATCCTACTCCCTGCACAGACAGCATGAATCTGGGTGTGGTGTGGAGAGCCAGGGACAGGGGACAGACCCAGAACCCTGCACAGGGAGCAGAAATAGTAGCTTTGGCGTGTGCAGCGTGTCTGGGAAGAAGGAAATGAGTCAGCATCCGTACAGCCCCCCGGTCTGCTTTTGGGGGGTGTCACACAACAGGAATGTTCTGGGAACAGTGGGGATGTTCACATCCTCCGGGAGAACGTGCTCCTGTGGATCCGATGGTGGATCAGAGAGAACACCCAGTGCCCGGGGTGTTCCTTGTTCAGGCTCCCTCCTCAGAGGCACCAGCTCAAGCTGTTATTGTTGCACCATGATGAAATTGTTTTAAGGATACAGAGGTCTGAGCCCCTGCTCTGGAATATATTCCACATTTTCAATCTTTTCAGGGGTGGGAAACTTTTGATTTCTTTTTGTGCACAAGATAAACAACCCCCAAAACTGCACAAACAACTCCTTTACCATTTCCTCCTTTCATTTTCAGCTGAGTTTTACACAGTTCTATTCACTCTGCTACCTTGTCCTAATCTTTCCAAAATTCCTGGGCCTATTCACTTCCAGCCTGGGATGTTGCACACTTTTTTTTTTATTTCTGTAGGAATTTATCCACAGCAATCCTGCCAACTACAGCAATTTAAATGTTGCAAAAGCCTAATTAGAGCTGCAGTACATGAGTCACTGCGGTGTGTGAGACAGCAGAGCATGAGCGCAGGCATTGAAGAAGGAGGCTTTTGGCTCCAAAGGGTGTAACTGTTTTCTACTCAGGTTTCTTCTAGTGGTATTTTGGTAGTTACCACATCTTACCACAGTTAGAAGTGAGCTGATGGACTTGAGGCAAGAGAGGGTCAAGAAAGAAGAGTCCTGTGGTTACAGAGATGGGCAGCACAGCAGCGGCAGAGGGGGTTGTCCTGTAAGGCACGGCTGGGGATCCAGGGATTCTGAGCTTCTGATGTGACTTCTCAATAGAGATAATGAGTTCTCAGTGGTTTACTGCAGCAGTTGTTGCAGGGGAGGCTGCTGCTGATACGGAGGTGACCTTCTAATGGGAGAGGAATTTTCTGGAAGAGCAGAGAAAGCAGCAGAGGCAGGCTGGGCTCCCCTGTCCCATCCTACTGCAAGCCCATTGCCACTCTGCTGCAGCAGGATTTGGTGAGGACTGGAGTGTCAGCATGGCAAGGCACTGCTCCTGAGGAGTGCGAGGAGAAAACTGCCCACACGTCACCCACAGCTGCAAGGCTGTCACACAAAGCTGGGCATGGGGAAGTGACAAGGAGTATTTGCTGTTTAAGCACTTAACAGAATCATCAAAGAATCACAGAATGGCTTTGGTTGGGAAGGGACCTTCAAGACCATCTCATTCCACTCCCCTGCCATGGGCAGGGACACCTTCCACCAGCCCAGGTTGCTCCAAGCCCTGTCCAACCTGGCCTTGGACACTTCCAGGGATGGGGCAGCCACAGCTTCTCTGGGCAACCTGTGCCAGGGCCTGCCCACCCTCAGAGGGAAAAATTTCTGCCCAGTTTCCCATCTAACCCCACTCTTCCAGTCTGAAGCCCTTGTGGATGGTCTCTCTCCATCTTTCTTGCAGGCTCCCTTCACATACTGGAAGGCCACAATTAGGTCACCCTGATTTGCATCACTTGGCTCACAAATGAATTAATCAGCTGCTACTGAAGTTTGTAGGTTTGATTATTCATTCAGATGGGCTATTTTTTGTTTTATCCATGATGGGTTCAACGGGATGTGGCAGCCAGTTTGGCCATAATTGTAAATACACTTGTCAGCAAACCAAAAAACATACTGAATAAAGAAGTGCCCAGTTCTACACTATCCATTTACATGGGCTGTGTGTAGGTAATTTTTCAAATGCCAACATCTGACATTGACTTCAGAAAGGTTATTCTAGCTGGAGCTAATGATATGTGAAAGCCCTTGTTCATTACACTGATTTAAACAAAACTGACCTGGAGCGTAGCAATAAATAGCTAAAATACATGGCTGAAGTAAGTAGCACCAGGAATTGGTGCTGTTAACTGTAATAAACTCCAAGAATTTTTTGGGAAACTAAGACACTTGCAAATGCATTTCAGTGTTCCCAAGCCTGCCTGCTAAGGCGTGCTAATGTAAAACTGCTTGTGGTGTTGCCTTGCCTCTTTACAAAGCTGGGTTTGTGTATGTGATTCACATGTGATATTTTCCTTTCAAGTGTGCTTATTTCAGGATGATTCTGCCAAAGTACTTGTTTGGATCTGAATCTGATATAAAATCATCCAACAGTTGAAGAATGTATAATTTTGTGTCTTTCAAATTGGTCTATTTTTAACTCTAAATATTAGTCATTTATGATAATGAATAAAAATATTTCAGAAAAGGATAGATTCTTGTTTAACTACTTAAATGTATCAAAGTGGATAAACTGTTAATCCTATACACTGGCATTCCAGTCTAAATCCAAAGACTGTGACCCAAAACTGCAGTTAGGATGATGTCTCAGTTGTTTCTGTCTTATTAGCTAAAAATGCCTCTACAAAGTGTATTGCACGTAATAAGATTTTGATTAATTATTTTTTAGTATTATTATGTTACACTTATTTATGCAAATTTTTGCTGAATGTAAGCACAGACAGAATTATATCCTTATTAAGATTTCATAATGAAGTGTTTTTTCACTTAAGATCAATAAAAGTTCAGCTAATAAGGTAGAATTTTACCTTAAAATGCCACAATCAATTTTCTGTTAAAAACAGTTTAAAGCTTTCTTAGCTTTATTAAGCTAAGTCTAAATTAAGGGCTTGATAACTAATACTCAACACAGTGTGTTTCTCTACTGCAACACCTTTTAGAAACACATTGGTTACAATTATTTAAGAGATTTAAAGGAAAATATTGCCTGCTCTCAATAGCAGACCTCCTCACCTGTCTATTATTACTCTTTGCCTTATTTTAAAATTTCTAAAAGGAAAAGCAGTTTCATAGGTTCAGCCAATATTTATTTTCTCCAAAGTAAAATCAAGTAACATTAATGTAAATATACGGAATACATGAATATTAACTCAATCCATTAAAGCTTTGTGTATCATGGCACTGAACTTATGGCAATGGTGTCACTGGAAAATAACATTTCCTGTCAATAACAGAGGTTTCTCAATCAATAAACTCATCTGAGAACAGGAGAACCCTTCACAATATCAAAGCACAGTACCTGAAAGCAAATGCTACGGAGTATGGTCACACAGGAGCTGTTCTTTAGAACTATGTGGATTGAACAATTTCTACTAAAACTCCCCCTAAAAAAATAAAATGATTTGTTAGTAACTACTGTTACCTAAAGTTAGGTAGATCATGCCAGGTAGCACAAAATACAGTAGCTGGAAAACGCAAAAGAATTTGGTAGGCCCATCCAGTGCTTCGGCAGAGCTTGTAGAAATCAAGAAGGATTCTCTGTTCCTTCCTTAATCCTTTTCCTTTTTTCTTCCAGTGTTTGTTTAAATACATTTTTCAAGGTATCGTAAACATATGGTCCATTTTCAGAATCGAAGCTTATCTAATCAAAGAGAAAAATTTCAGTTCAGTTGTTAAGTAGAGGTCATACAGCAAAATCCAAAGTAGATGCCCAACAGTTAAAAAAAGCAGTTTTGAGATTTATCCAAGCATGGAGTGCTTAACGCTAAGTGTTTTCAGTTTTATGCTGACTAGACATTAAAATAAACTGGTAGAAGGAGAAATGTCATGATTGTTTTAACAGGTGACATGAGATCAGGAAGCAGCTTGGTGAACATTCCATTCAAATTCCAATTCCACTGGCTGAATGTGCAAAGCAGGCAGCTCCGAGCGGAGCAACAACTTCACCTGTCACTGTTGCTGAAGGGTGCCAAAAGCAGAAGTTACTATTCACATCCTGTGTCACAGGTCTGAAACGTAACTGGATTCCAGTGGAATTTCAGAAACTGCTTAATCTGATGGAAGGACTTTGAGTAGTACAGAAACCCTTTGGTAAGTTACTCCCAGTGATGAGTTAGTCTCACCACTTAAAAACTATCTTTTTCTTGATTTGAAGATGAACTGGCAGTGGTCCAGAAATATTAAAAGAAGACTCAAAGGATTAAGGCTGTAGTAACAGAGTATTTCCTACCCTTTATGTAGGCTGATAGTGTAAAATGTAAATGTAAATAGGTGTGAAGGAATTACAGTAACTTTTCTCACAGAGGCCTCCCCTGTCGATTTACCCTTCATGCTTTAAACCAGGTAAATACAATGTCATGGACATTTATTTAAGGTTACTTGCCTTAGTGAAGGCTTTAATAGCACGAGCAAGTAAGGCCTCCTCCACATCAGCTGGCAGCATCTGCAAGTTCACCACGCAGTGTAAAATACAAAGGATAGTCTGACACTGCTCCTGGTGGGTAAAAGGAACAGCAGCTCATTAGAAGAAATATTTCCATTTTAACACTCAGGTTTTGTTAACTCCTGCTTAAGTATCAGGCTGTGCCTTCCTGTATTGAAACCTTCAGGTGCAGGAGCTGGGGAGGGAATTCCCACAAGCCTGAAGAGCCTCTAAATAATCTTTTCAGATGGGAAAAACTCTCGAGTACCACAAACTGCTCTGGAAATTTCTAGCAGGTCAGACGTGCATCTGGAGATTTATTTTTCAAGATCCCCTCATGAACAGTAACATTCATGTGAACTGGCATAGAAAAGGTGAGGTTTGTTCTTTTTAGCCCAAAATGCCAAGCCTGTTTAGGGCTCTTACCCCATCTAACTCAGGATGACCCTGCACCTCTCTCTGTCCTTCCAAGTCTCCATCTCCACTAAAGGAAGCTGGCAGAGAGACACCTGTGCATAAGGATGCATAAAGGGAGCAACAGATCTTTGTGGCTGCTCCTTCCCATCCCTTTTCCAGCTTAACAATATCCTCAGTTAAGGCACTGGAACATCTGTCATACAAGCACCCTGTTCTGTTTTGAGCAAAACAGTTGGACTAGAAGATATCCAGAGGTCCCTGCCAACACAACTATTTTAGGATTCTGAAATAATACAGGAAAGGTAATATTATTATTCCTTTCCCCTTCATTTATAACAGGTGTCAAGCAGTTTTTATTTAATATAAACAGAAATTTAAAACTCTGATAGAGTGGAAGAATTCTTGAGGAAGAAACGTGATGTTTTCAGCTGAACTTGGGAATTCTGAATGCCATGTCATGAAGATGGTAACTGCACGTGAAGTTCTGACCACATACTGATCAGAAGGTGGATTTTTGGGCAAAGAGTAAAATGGGCTCTATTTTCTTCAAAAATACTTCCGAAGCAAAGAATTTCCAAAGAATTAGGAAATTAATTTGTATAATTAAGTGGTCAGGAATGGAGAAGTTTATTTATTTTTTTAATTTACCTTTGTAAATTTGCCTTCTGTATTTGCTTCCCCTTTGAGGAAAGCACAGTTAATGAGTTTGGATCACAAGTGCCTATTTTCATGGGGATTTCACAACACAAGTGGCCACAGTTCTGACTTCTGTAGTAGAATTAGGCCTGGCTTCTGCTTCTTTGAATTAGCAAGTTCTTCCTATTCCTTGCCCCAGCTCTCCCAAAGCTGCACAGCAAACCGGACAAGCATAAAGTTACAG
This sequence comes from Sclerurus mexicanus, assembly GCA_013396755.1. Lineage (NCBI taxonomy): Eukaryota > Metazoa > Chordata > Aves > Passeriformes > Furnariidae > Sclerurus > Sclerurus mexicanus. Next base: position 8,422 of record VWZF01006909.1, read on the forward strand.
CTGCCAGATGTGACATAACAAAAGCCATCCATGGAGTCACAAAGGTTTCTCATCTTTGCCTCTGGATCTTCAGGTGCAGAATTTGAAGGAAAATGGGCTAAAGCTGAACTGAATGGTGTTCAAGGATTGTGTCTGGTGTTTTTCTCGTAATATTCATCAGCACAGTATTGATTACACCTCATACTATTCAATACAGATTGAATCCTCATCCTGATTTTTAAAGAGATTGAAGTGGCTTTTCAAAAGTGCAATTCCCTTGCCTAAAGAATCCAATATCTACCTTTCTCAGCAAGTAGAGTGCTTCCTGTGATTCTGTGCAATTTTTTGCCAGCATGTCAACATCGTCTTTGGATATAACGGGTTCTTTCAGCTGCTCTATCCAGGACCACATCAAGTTGCAGAGGATAAAAGGATCTCTCTCAGTGCAGATTTTATCCCAAGCTCCATCTCGAGAATTCAGTTCTTTCTTAAAACAAAAGAAAACAAAACGAAACTGAAAACGCAGCATCTATTTACATTTGCCAACATTCTCTTTGATGGTAGCAGTATCTGGTTGCTTATGTTTCAACAAAAAAAGACTAAAAAGTTACCCAAAAAAATTGTATTTTTTCCAAAGTATCAACATTAATCAGCAGTAATACAAGTGATTCTTTAAAACAGAAGGATGACATAAACAGTGCAGCTGAGAACCTCTCAATACTCTACTGGAATACATAAACCAGCTTTGCATTCTGACTTCAAAGCAGATGTTTCTGGGAGGATTTAGATTTGAGGGTAAGCAATTAAGTTTCTACTAAATTATTTCTCTCTTACTCACAGAATCCTCTGATGAGTTCTGAGAAAGCAACAACGAAAACCAGCACAGCTCTACCTTAAAATCTGTGCTATTTCTGTGCTACCAGCAGTCAAGCTACAACCACAGATAATGGCATCAATTTTCCCTAGGCAGCAAAATGAAGGCACACAACCCGAAATGAGGTCTCTACCCTCCTGCTGGAGACCAGAATTTTTAAGTGCATTTTGCCAGCCTGTGAAAGAACTGGCCCATGAATGACAAGTACAATCATTTACTGAACCACATATAAACTGCTGTCCTAATGTGCCACTTCAAAGCTCCACGTGGTGTTTTTGCCATCCTAGGAGTTAACCAAGGTGAAAATATGCAGAGCCCATAACATGGAATTGAGTTAAAAATTACCTGCCATATCTCCACCTTCTGCTTCACCTCATCCTCTCCCAGAAATTCATTTATATCTGCAAGTGCTTTTGCTGCCAAAACTCTTCTGGCTTCCAAACTTAATTCTGACTGCACAACAATGTGTGGAATTGTCTCTGACACGTCTCTGCTACCTTGGCTTTCATTTCCAATGGAAAAACTCGCTTTAGAAGAGGAAGAAGAATCAGAGTCCTCAGAGACATAGACTCTCCTGCCATAAATATTAGTCTTGCGGTCCTGCCTGGGACCAGTCTCCTTGGCAAAGCTACGCCTTGGCATTCCGGCTTCCCTGGCATTGTGGAGGGAAGCGAGGCCTGAAGAGAAGGTCCTGCTGCGTTGCACTTCTTTGGTAGAGTTCCTTCTGTGGTACAGTGAGGATCCGTCTCTGCGCCCGTCCAGGTTAAACCTGCCCTGACTCCAGAACATGCACGTGTTGCGCACTAACATTTCTTTGGTCAGCTCCTGCTCGGGCTTTGGCTCGTCTGTGGCAGAACATTCCTCCCCACTGTTCTGCTTGAGTCTGCTGCACTCTAATATCTGAGCAGGCACTGTCCAGGCACTGTCATCTTGTTCTAAAAGAAACTCAGTTCTCCTTAAATCTGATTCACTGTAGCTTAGACGCCTTCTCAGATGAGTAAGAGGCTGAAGGCATTCGACATTCCTTCTTTTACAAAAAGAATCACATTCGTGTCCCAGGGTCTTGAAAGCACAGGAGTGGGTGAGGGATGAGTCCGACGTTTCGCTGTCCTGCCTGGCGAGGTCTTGGTCGAGCTGTGTGGACACCAACTGAGACACAGTCTCCTCAATCTGAGCTGAGAGGTCTGGGATGTCCAACAGCTCTGCCTCTATCACTTGTCTGTTTTCAGCCAAGTCGAGCAGCAGTTTGCAGACCAGATGAATGAGCTTTGGCACGTGTTTGAGGTGCCTGCTCTCGTAGCCGTGGAGCAGATGTCTCTGCCGGGTCAGGTACTGAGACAGGGTCACTGTGTGAGCCTTGGGCTCACAGCAAGCAAACACATTTCGCAGGGGAACCAGGAACTGAGTGAATTCCCTGATGCACAGTAACTGCCCCCTGGTCTGGATAGAGTTAGGCCTTTTTGCTCTGACAAAAAGAATTGCTTGATCAGCACTCATTCTTGTGGCAAAAACTAAGTAGCAAGCTATTAGAACACCTGGAAAATACAGAGACAAGATTAGTTAAAGAACTGTCAGGCTGAAACAAACACTCAGTGGAAATACAGGAGAGAAATTCTTATAGGTGAAGACACTCCATTACATGATGCTGTTACTTAATCATAGTTGCATTTGATGAAGCACTTCCAGTGAGAGCCTGCTGCTCACCACAGCATCTCCAGGAGATCCATCATTTGTGGACACAGGAGCAGTGGGGGCTTCTATGGGAAGGACACGGGCAAAAAGGACTTGAAAAAAGTAAATGGAATTTTAGCTGCTCCACCAAATCTACCTGATCTAACAGTGAGCGGCAGGTTTGTGAATGTGTAATAAATACTGGACAATGAAAGTGTACCAGGTGAATTTGTGCCACCCAAAACCAGCTGTCACATTTGAATGTAATGGAATCACTGTACAGATTAAAAAATTCTCTAACCTTACAGGTTTCTGGTTTTAAAATACTAAAACCAATCTCCTTTAGCCATTCAGATCATTTCAATAAAGCACATTAGCAATTTTAACCATTTTATAGATGTACATCTTGCAATGATACAGAACCTAAACTAATTATTAACGACTTATAACCAGGGACTGGTTGGCATTTTCAGCAAACAAATTCGCTGGCCCTGCAGCAGAGCACATACCTGTCCTCCCCAGTCCTGCGTGGCAGTGAACAGCCACCCTGCCCTCCTGCAGGGCGAAAGCCATGACTTTTACCATGTCAAGTATGGTAGTGAGAGATGCCACTCCATAATCCTTCCATCCAAAATTATAAAAATAAACTAAAAGAAAAAGAGAGACACTGATTTTCTGCCACACCCAATGTGAACTGTGTACTACTATATGCAGAGATAACCAATAATAAATTAAAGTACTAAAATTGCATAATGGTGCTTAAAATCTGACTACATCTTGTTTGCAAGAGATTATTTTCCCATTTCAGTGCATGCTTGCTATTGAAACTCGATAGATACACAAAGGTGGCAAAGAATTGCCAAACTCAAGTTCAGCCAGAATGTAAAAGGTGTAACAAGACCGAGTGATTCATGCAGAATTACTGAGCTATATATAGGGAGAGGGGAATTTTTTCTTTTTAGAAATGAAAGCACTTCTTCAGTCCTGCTTCTTACAGAGAGGCACCTTCTCTCTTCTCATCATAATATGAAAATACAAAAATACTGTCAATACAAGTGTCCTCACATGAAATAACCTTTTGTAGTCTAGACACGAAAACATGAGTTGTGCCAGAATTTGAAATGTCGTTTATAGTTCATATATTGGTGAACACAGAAGGAAAATGTAACTAACTGTTGTCCTTTCTTTATTCTAAGCACCTGAACATAAACCCTCCATCTCTCTACCAAATACAAGAACACGTTATTCCCCCTTGATTATATTTGCCGAGTTTCATATTTACATCCCATTTTGTGCAGCGTTTCTTACAGAGCTGCTTTTAACGCACAGGGATTCAAGTAAAAATATCTTTAAGTGCCAAACTCAATAATTAACGAGGAAGAGCAGCAGGAGGGAACTCACTTCCAGCCTCCATGAAGGCTTCAGGAAGGTAGGTGAAGCCGCTCTCTTGTTCCAGAGGGTTCCCACAGCTCGCGTGCTCCCCAGGACGCTGGAGGTTAATTATGGTTTTTATGCCACATCTTAAGGAAGGAATAGATGAGTCAAAGTATTAGGGTATGCAGCCAAAATCTCATTATCCCTTATTTTCTGAAACGCACATTTATTCTTAGTGGAGAATAAATCTTTACCTGCAGAGCGTTAAAATGAAAGGATCTTTATCAACAATCCAAATCTATGTTGAAAGAGAAAATGGATCAGGAATTACACTAGTAACACTTACAATAAATAATGACTGAATTTGTTACCTTTCAAACTGCTCAATAATGTTGTACTTTTCAATTAATTCTGTTGAGGGCCGAGCCATAGCCAGGATGTTATCTGTTATCCTGAGAAATTAGAAAACGAGATAACAATGTGGTTATGAATCATTTCCTGGGTATAAGTCTACCAAAATAAGAATACTGTTGTATTCAAGAAAGACAGAAATACCTTGCTGATTAATTAGAAGTGATTCTTTCAAAAAATTCTACTATCCCACAGTATTAGTGATAAATCTTATTAAGCTGATCCAGATATAACATTATCAAAAGACAATTACTGGAACTGTTTAAATGCCAGGACATAATTAAAAATTCCTTTGTAGAGAAATCTGGACTCAGATCCCTGTTTGGCCCATTAAGGTTTGTAAATGCCCTTTAAGCATTTGCTGTTTGAGAAAAAAAACGTGGTAAGAATGTAAAGATACATTTCATGTGACTCTTGCTGCATATGAATGCCCTTCTGAACACATACCCGCATTATTTCATCTGCCATAAGTGTTTTTACCATGACCATTTTTAATTAATCTGCATCAGAGTCTGTAGCCCGGAACACTTTTTTTATCATTCGTGACAGATAGGTATTTATTCTTTTGGATCCGAACCAAACTTACTGTAAGTCAACAGAAACCTTTCCTCATCTTTACTGGGCTGTGTACAGCAGCAATTCCTAATTCTAATTCCAAATTAAGCTCTCGTGATGTTTTACACTTAACACAGCAGCAGCTGATTTAAAAAAAAAACTCTCTATCTTCCTTTGAATTCTTTTCCTAAACACACCTGATAAACCCCTCCTCACTATTTTCCTCTGAATTGCCTGCTGTATTACACACAACCAATGCAGCCGCATTCCGTGGCGGCGACCGCCGGCTCTCACCAGGAGGAGTAGAGCCCTTTGATGGCTTGCTCCTGGTCGCTCCAGCGCGCTGGGTTCTCGTACTTGCAGGCGCGTCCCCCGCAGGCCATGGAGCACTGCATGTGCCCGGGGATGACGTGGCGAAGGCGCTCCCCCACCTTCGTGTATTTGGCTGTGGGGCGCCTCGAACTCCCTGCAACAGAACCGGGCTGAGTTAGGGAAGCTTAGGAAATTCGTCTCCGCCTTAAAAGCATCACTTCGGCCTTAACCTGATGACGTTACAAACAGCATAAATATATTTATTTATTTATTATATATTAATTAGACTATATACTTATATAAAAATATATAATTCAGGCTCATTTTCCAAGTAAGGATTGAGAGGGGGAAAGAACTTCTTGCGTTACAGCAGAAGTTGTCTTTTCTGATGAAGGCAGAGGTGTGTGATAGCCCTTGCAACTGAAAAAAAGGCACAGTCCTCTTCAACCTGAAATCCAAAATAGTTAGCCACATGCTTGGTGTGTGCTTGAATGTTTGCTTCGTTTTATCTGTTGTTTATAACTGAGCCGTCAGAGTAAAAAGCATGTATTATATACACACATATGTGTACGTCATATATAATACTTAAACAAGGAATCAGCAAACAAAATACAAAACACGGGAAAAGAAATGAAACCTCACTTTTTCATCCACGTATACACAACACAGTTAACACAAACAGAAGTACAGCGATACCAGGAAGACACCCGGAGCTGCCAACAGCCTTATTGAGAAGTACTTTACGTTTTTTTTCGGGGAAAGTTGCATCCAGCTCGTCGGGGCTGAGCGACGACAGAGCCACCATCACGCGCTGCGTGGACGAGGAGAGCAGCTCCACCACGGAGCTCCGGCGCCTCTGGCTCATCCGAAGGAGCGGGTCGGAGGAGGAATGCCTCCGACCCTGGAAGAAATGGCTAAAGATGCTGACAGCCGAGCGCCTCCGGGGCGAGCCCTGCATGCCTGCCCGGCCCGGCAGCCGCGGGCACGCCGCGGGCACGGGAACTTGCTCGGCGCTGGAGTTGCGGGAGCCGAGCATCCCCGTGCCGAGCATCCCCGTGCCGAGCATCCCCGCTCCGAGCATCCCCGTGCCGGTCCCCACGGGCTGAGCTGTCGCCATGGCAACCGAGGATGCAGCCTCGGGGCTGCTCCCCTCCGCAGGGATTGCAGGGATTGCGTCTGCTCGGGACAGGCTGTTCCGCCCGCTCGCTCCGTGAAAATAGTTGCATTTCAAGGAGGTAATTTTCAAAACGCGCAGGGAGCAACCGAAACGTTTTCCATAAACAATGGGAGTATTTAGTTCCTTCTAAATAACAGGCATTCAGAACTTGCTAAGACACAAAATAACTCGATTCAAAAGAACAAACAGAATGTAGCTGGAGGCTCTGCCTCCTGAGAGATCTGTACATTATACTCCCCCACCTCACATTCCACAACCACCTCTCCTCCTCCACTTTGCTGCTCCAAAATGCATCATTAGCTGTGTAATGATTGGGATTAGTGTGTTCCCACTGAAATGGTTCAGTACGTGATGAATTGAGTAGACTGTTCGCCTGGACCATTCATATCTGCTAACAAAACACAATTTGTTGTTCAAAACAAAAGGCTTTTTTTTTTTTTCTGGGCACGGTTTTTTTATTAAGCCAAGCTGTTAGTCCTGTAGCCTGAGAGAAAGCAGATGATGTGGAGGAGAAGAGGTGTCACTTGAGTGCTTCAGGACTTCGAAGGTAGCTGTGAGGTGGCAAATTGCCTCCCACTTTGCTTCTTCCCGTGTGCTGGGAAGGAGAATGAGGTGGCCACAAAGATTGCGACACTCTGAAAAACAAAACGTTCTCATGCAGCTGTGCGGAGAACACACTACAGTGATGCTAAAGGGCCTTTGTCATCATTAGCCTGCGCTGAGGGGGAGGCTGTGGAAATCAAGAAAACCCACATCAACTTTGTTCAATAAGCAAATTAATCCCATTGCATTTCCTTAAAATATAGAGCATCTTCAGTGTGTGTTTCTTTCTGTGCTACAAAACCAGTAACTTGTACAGAGGAGTTTGCACAAGAGAAAGTTCCCTTCGGAGAGAAATTCAGCAGGCAAAAATCTGTTTCTTCTTGGTACTGGCCAGGAATTGAGGGCCTGAATTCTGAATGCTGCAGCCAGTTCGTGCCAGGACGTGGCAAGGTTTGCTGTGGGTGCCAAGAAATGTGAAAAATATTTTCTAAATAATTATATCCCTGTCTTACATTTAATTCTTTTCCTCTTTCTCTTCCCAGAAACTTATCTTCAGTATGTATCAAATGACAGTGGAGCAGAAGTGAGAAAAAAAAAGCTGCACATTATTTTCCTACTGAATCTAGCAGGATTTGCAAACACTCACCCAAAATGGTAAGAAAGAATTGCATCCTGTGAGAATTTAAATACTTTATTAGAAATAGGAGTTTTGTTGAAGGCACACTTATATTTTCAGAGAATCTAAGCAGTTTGTCAACACAAAAATCAGTTTCTTCCATTAAGAGACCTGACAAAATGAAAACTACAGAAAATATCTACATATTATCCCAACAATGTGTTGATGAAATAATGCAGTTTGGGTTTGATACAGACATTTTAAGTTTATAAACATGGATCATATCTCTCGGGTTCTTTTTCAGTTTTCTGTGGAATTTTTTTTCCCGAATTGCTCTAAGCACTTTTTATGAATAGCACATCAGAGAAAAATTCTTACCTGAACTCATATTTGCAAGGTACAGACTGCTCTCTATCAACGAAGAGTAGGGGAGTTCATTTTGCAGCAAAACTCCTGCAGCCATTGCAGTACCTGTTGAAACAGTAAAATAGTCACTAAAAATCTACAACAGAAGCTCAAAAAATGTAAAATAAAGCCAAGAATCTGGCACCTGGTTAGAGAGTTGTCCAGGGCTCAGGATTTGGGCAGTCAGGCAGGGACTGTACTTGGCAGAGGGTCTACAATGTGCCTTCTCTGCTCTCTTCCCTCCACTCTTTGTTTTTGAAACCACATCTGTGAGGATTCTCCTCGAACAGGAAAACTGAACACAAGAGTCTGTCTAAGCAGAAAACAGATCTTTTCTAATACTTTAATATTATTTTCTAATACAAGGTGGGTCCTGCTCTGAAGACCTTCTGACAGAAAGCAAGCTAAAGCTGTAAATATGAACACATTAGTCAGTGTGATGTTTAAATAAACCCTTTACACGGCTCCTGAGTGGAAACTCTTACCCACTATAAGATTACTATTCTCTTTCTCTTGTCTCTCCAGGAAAATAGCTGCAAGTATAACCAAAAAAACCCCATTTTTTTATATCAAACTAGGTACATCTCTGCTGGATCATTAACTGTAGAAACTTTACTAAACAGACAAACCTATAGGTCCCAAATCTTACAAAGCCAGTATTAGGATTCAGCAGCATAAATAGGGTTTTAAAAGACAGAGTTGCTAAAAAAACCCAAATAAAATAAATAAAAGAGCATTGTGTGGAGTAGGTGATACAACTGTCCTGTGCTAAGTGTGGTGCTGTTTGCTGTTCATTGTCCAGTTTTCATCTCTAATTCTGCCTGGTTGTTTTTATAGTAAATATTTACACAGAATTGCATTCATTGTGATACTACAATATCTCCACATACCTGAATAAATTACTCTTCCAACAATGCTAATGGACTTAATTATTCCACAAAGTCACCCACTGCAGCTCTGTCCTTTTCAAGATGCTTAATGGGAGGAAGAGAACCCAGATACACATTAAGAACCCTCTGGCACTGGGGTATCAGTCCTTTCAAAGGGATGGGAATTACACTGGAAACGTCAGTGATGCTCAGAAATGCATTTCCAATGGCAGCACATTAATAAGAACATGAGTGAAGAAGAAACTTAATGAAGAGTATCTGGAGCATTTTTCTACTCAGCTACTTGAGCATCTGACTCTGCATTCTGAAAAGTCAATCCTTGAATAAAGAGGTAGGAGTACTCACATTCTACCTGGAGAAGCTTCAAAACCTCTATTTTTTTTTTCAGGGGAATTTGAAATCCTTAAGAGATGGGTTTCATTATCAGAGGAGACTTCATACCTAAAGAAATAACTTTATTTTATCCATAGAGTTAATAGAGTTGAATTAACAGAAACTGTTGGTTTCTATTTCTCAGAAAGTTCTCTTAAAAATTCTTAATAGTTTGTCCAGATAAGATATGAAAAAGACACGTCTCCTCCTATGAGCAGCAGAACCACAACCACTATAACTATTTGGTTTTCCTATTTCCTTGTACTCGAGTGTTAGAAAAAAAAAATGAGATGAAATATCAGCAATATTTCTATAACCTAAAACTATTTTCTCATTTATTTTTTTAACCAGGATTCAGGCTGACAAGGACTCTTAACTGAAAAGGGAAGACATGCAGGTTAATGAAGAAGAGAATTTACCTACAGGATTACAAAACACTATACTATTTGTTGTATAACCAGTTTTATTTCAGTGACACACCAAATCCATAATTCCTGTGCTGGAATTAAAGATTTTGCCTTAATAGCATGAATTTACTACTAATAATATTTATAAATAATAATTGTTTTAATATTTTGTCTGCTTGCCTTTCAGTTTGCTAGACTTGACTGGCGGGTGTTTTAAATTGCTCAATGTGATCAATGTGAGCAATTCCCTTATATTTACTTCTGAAAAAAAAGTAAGATTGTGACAAATGACTTTATATTTGGTTATATTGCACCCCCTCAAACAGCTGTAACGTGGTGATTTGCGACAGTTCAGTGCTGATGTTCCAGAGAGGGGCATTACATTCCTACCCCAATAAAAAGGGTGTTAAAAGTAAACGCAGTGCTTGGATAAAAGCAACAGCTCTCTCCTGGATATTCTTGGGTTTTAAAAAATGTTCTTCAGCATTTTGCTCATCCCGTGAACACTGGATTTTGCTCATCTCATGGACGTTAGATTTTGCTCACCCTGTGAACGCTGGATTTGGCTCATCCCATGAACACCTGGCAGATGCTGGAGGCACAAGCCCGGAGTTATTCCAGGTCATGGTCCTCAGGAGGTGCCCGAGGGAACCGAGTCACGTACCTCGGGCAATCCCCGTATCGCCTTAATCAACTCTGCCCCCTTATCTCTGACACGCATCTCCATTGCCATGACAGCAAAGAGGCTGCTCTTTAATCCCCGCTTCCCACTGAAGAAACGCAGAGCGGTCTCGGAAGGCTCAGGTCTATGTTTTAGCAGGGGAAGTGTCACCAGGCGCTGGAGACACACGGCAAGGACACCAGAGACAAAAAGAGTGGCTGTGCTGACCCCAGAGACAGCAGTAAAGGCTGTGCTGACACCACACACAGCAAGGCTGGCTGTGCTGGCGGCTGGCAGAAGGGAAGGGCAGGACCAGCCTGCCCAAGAACAAGGGTCTCTTCTTGAACTCTCCAACCCTCCTGGAGCTCTGGCAGCCTTGGGGCCGTGCCCACTGCCCTGGGGAGCCTGGGCAGTGCCCACCACCCTCTGGGGGAAGAATCTTCACCTGAGATCCACCTAACCCTGCCCTGGCACAGCTCCAGCCCTTCCCTGGGTGCTGTCCCTGGTCCCCACAGAGCAGAGATTGGAATCACCTCTTGCCATCACAATGCCAAGCACTAAGGGGGGATTTCAGGAGGTCCCCTCCAGGTGTGGATTCAATACAGTTTTGAGGTTGGAGTTTTTTTCCACTTCTGAGAAGACCAATCTCTAACAGAAAGGATGTTTTGTTTCCTGTTGCATTTGATCACACGACATCCATTCCTACTCACTGCTTCAAACATGCAGAGGTGCCTTTCTTGCAGAGGAGGAGGCCCATTGTACTGTAGGTGAGATCATTCTGTGCTTCCAGCTTTCTCCACCTCAATTCCCATCTCCATTTTGTGATTGTTTTCCATAGATAATTGATTTAATCAAGTGGACTCACTTAAACGTGCAAAATAACCCCACAAACCAAAATAAATAAAACCTTCCACGTGCCACGTACAACTGAAAATGAACTTGCAGTGATCAGAGAATACTTGGCATCAAGACCAAAATACTGGCTCTTGAGAATATAAGTAAAAGGTTTTGAACCAGTTTAGCTAAACTCAGTTTAAAGCCATGCCTTAAGTTAAAATGAGACAATTTTCAGTTTACACAAGACCCTACGTAGTACAATTACATTAAAACTTACAACCAAGAGCTCCAAAGTTTTGCTATGAACTGCACATAAGATTCCTTATATTTCTGAACATTAAGATCACAATATGATACATTCACCTTTCATGTTTTTCATGCATAGGGAAAGAAAGGAAAAAGTATTGGGGGGATCTGTGCAGGGTGAGGAGTTGGACTCAGTGATCCTGATGGGTCCCTTCCAACTCAGCCTATTCTATGATTCTGTGATTAAGGAGTGAAGCAGCCTCTCGTCCACATCCATCTCCTCTGGAATAAAAGCACTTCTTTGTAAAGTCACAGGTTGAGTAGTAAAGTGCCACGGAGGCAGCAGGACAATGGGAGATCAGGGATCCCCAAGGACAAGGTTCTTAGGAAGACAACATTCCTTCCTGGGTCACAGGAGCAGGATGGGCTCAGCAAACCTCCAGTGGGGTTTGCAAATCAGCAACTCTGCCTTGTCACAAAAAAGATTCCTTTTTAGTATTTCAGGATATGGAAATCAGTGACTTCGAGTCACTGGGCTGAATTTTTGCCCCAGAATGAAAGGAGAGAAAGGAGCAATGTCTAATATTTTAGCAGCCAGAAAGTAAGGAGACGAGAAGATGCTGGTCTTGCTCTACCTCTGCAACGAAGATAGTTATTTAATAGATGCAATTACTACATTTTCCTTTAAAACACGTTTTCAAAACAGAAAGAAGAGCTTGCATTGCCAGCTGGAAGGATTCCAGTCAGGGCAGTGCAGCTGCCAGCATGGACAGTAATCCCATTGTAAAGCTCCCCACTACGGAGTCCCTGTGGAACCATCCACTAATGCTGAGGTCCCAAATCTCAGGTTCACGTGGATCTGGCAAACAAGAACACCACAGCAGGCCACACATTTCAAAGGATTACTTTTAGGTATTAACATGAAGAAATCGTGGATAGACTTTCAGTTTCAAATACCAGTATATGGGAAAAGCTATTTTAAACCTCAAATATATTCACACAATACAGGCAAAGGCTGATGCTTAGGCCTGTCACATGAAATCCTGAGGTTATTTTTACTGTTTTTTTGATTGCTAAAGTGAATTTGATCTCTCCCTGTGGCAGTCACATCTAAGTAACTACCTAGCAGCCAGATTTTTAAAGGAATATAGTCAACTACAGAGCACATAGGACCATGTTAGTAACTAAGCACTCGGGTAACACCTCTAAAATTTCCTCCGTGGCCTAATTCTGCAAGTACTTGAGAAGCTTTGCTGTTGTGAGCAGCCCCACAGAAGTCAACAGAATGTCTAAATATAAGATCACATGGAATAAAGTTTCATTGCCAAAATGCAAAATCCTGCACTAATGGAGATGTTTTAGATAACTACAGATAACTTGGATGATTAAGACTAAGCAAAAATAGGATAGTGTAAGGAGGACTGGTTATATTTAATGAAGTGGGTAAGAGCTATTAAATTATAACTTTGTCTCTAAATTCACACTCTGAATCTGATGTTTTAACATGACAGAAAAATCTTCTCAATTTGCATGAGACAAAGATAGTCGCTTGTACAGGAAGTGCTGGTAAATGAAATTGTGTTTTAAATTACAGCAGACTATCTAATTTTAACATTGCCAGAAATAACAAAGCATTTATTTCCAAAGTTTTGCAAAAAATGTAGATAACAGGGTTTTTGTTAAACTTGATTATTGTGATTAATTAAACAGGATGCAAAGGTTGTTTTTCTAATGTGAGTATCAGTGAAAAAGGTTGCTGATAACAGATATGTCATGAATACTAAAGGTTCAATTTAACAGCAGTCTTGAAGGCAGCTTTAGCACTGAGCACAGGTATCTCACCAGGCACACACCTCAGTTCTGTAGGTGTGTTAAAAAGTTCAGTTATTTGGAATGTGAACTGTTTACTAGCAAACACCAAAAAACTGGAAGAAGCAAATGAACACACACATGAAAGACAGAGAGAAGACCAGGCAATAATTTAAACAAATGCTCATATAGTTTAGTTATATGCTATTTACACAGCAGACCAACACTACAGCTGTTGTAAAACTCCAGGGATTCCACTGAACCGCAACCAGAGTGGACTTGTTATTTCTAGATGTGCTTTTCCTTCTTTGGGAAAAAAATATTCCCCACCTGTCTTAGCAAAAGGTGAATGCCATTTAATCACTAAGTTTGATATTTACAGAGGACAGTAACTGCCTCCATGTACAAAAGAGACAAAAGAATGTAACTCATTAAAAGATTATGTAGGTGTTGGGCTGGTGAGTCAGTGTTTGCTATTCATAGAGTTTTTCACATAAATAGCAAGAAACTGCAAGGTAACCTGATGGAGGGGTCTCTCAATTGACTTGACTCACGTTCTTTAAATCACCTTTCTCCGATCATGTTAACCCAAGAGTTAACAGCAGTTACTTTAAACTACCCTGAACAGCCTGGCAGGCAGGAATTACTAGTAAGAATTACAAAGGAGATGGCGTAAATTGAATATATTAATTGTTCTACAAACAAAAATGGTGACTCAGAGACTCTTGATCATGAATCTCATGTTTACTAAGAGACTATCAGACTTGTAGGACTGACTACACACAGAACAATGAAATATTGTCAGCAATGCGTTCTGACAGCGCTCAGAAGTGGAGACGTTTAAAAACAAACTCTGCAAGTTAGAGAAGTTCTTTCTAAATCTAATATAGGCAAAACCGTAGTAAATTTACCTGAGTTTTAATAGAGGTGTAATAATTTCAATGTAACACCTTACCTGTGACCCCACAAAAAGAATGAGTGAGTGCTGATCCCTTCATTGTTGCAGCATCAGCCACGAGAAACACCTTGTAGAGGATTCAGATTTTACAAAAGAGAAGCTGAATGAATTCCCAGGGTGTTTCCTGTAGCTAATTGGATTCGGGATGGTAATCTGGGAGGAGCCACTAACTATCTTTTCTTAATTTAAAACTGTACAAGGAGTGCCTTAGGGACTATCAGATAATCGTCCCATAAACTGCTTTTTGTGTCTGCCGGGGCTTTGAAGGGATTGAGGCAAACAGGACACATCAGCCTGATGTTTCAATGACTGCATCTTCCACCTCTTTTTTCCCTGTTCACCTCATTTTCTATTACCAACCACATATCTCCATGCATCAGACAACTACACACATTGCTACAGAGAGAATTCTGAAACACCATGAAAAGAAAGTCAGATATAAATGTTTGTTTTCTGGGCTTACACCCTGCACAACGTATTTTTTCTCACCCAATAAAGCACAGAAGTCTTTTCACTGAATATAAATTAACTGCATTAAAAGCAGTATCTCAAAGCCATAACAAAAATATGTTCCCATGAATGTAAAGGATGTAATCCACTAAAAAGCAAAGCAAAGATTTTGTTGATTGAATACTAGACAAATGAAAAATATAAATAAAACAGGATACAATATCCTGTTCTATCTTACTAAATCATTTTCAAACATTAAATATTAGCTGGAAAAAAGGGCTTTCATTTATTTCCCTGCATGTCTTGTTAAGAAATCCCTAGGATTAATCAAGTTAGGCATTAATCAAAAATGCCTCCCAATTATTTAGAAACACAAGTATTTGTGTGAGCTTCTATGGACAGGGAATGTGTTATTTGAACAAGCAAGGAGAGCAAGGTGTGGGAGACAACTCGGGGCTGATGCAGAGAACCTTATTAACTCCAAACCCATGATCTCAGCTAAACACCTGCCTCAATTTTGGTTAGTAGAAAGACGGAGCATATAATGGAACCAAATAGTTTTTGATAATTTTCAGAAATAATTTTGCAGTCAGATTTTTGTTAATAAAAATCAGGAGAGAGAAGAATCCAACTATTTTTCTATAGAAAACCTCATTTACTGAGAACAGGGACAAATTAACAAAGTAGTCCTTAAAATTACTCATCTAGTTTCTTACTTATCTTACAGGGACAAAAAACCAAACCAAACCAAACCATGCCCTGGCACAGGGTGCCCAGAGAAGCTGTGGCTTCCCCATCCCTGGAAATGTCCAGGGCCAGGTTGGATGGAGCTTGGAGCAACCTGGGCTATGGAAGGTGTCCCTGCCCATGGCAGGGGATGGAACAGGATGAGCTTTAAGGTCCCTTCCAACACAAATAATTCTGCGACTCTAATTTTGTGTGGGAAAAAAATTAAATAAAAATGAGGCTTTAAGATTTGTACACAACTGTGGAGAATCTACTGAGATACCTTGGGTACTTAAAAACCTGGACAGACTGTGGAGCCTAAAACCCTTCAATGCACACCTTTCTTCAGTGTCTTGGTAGAAGTTTCATTCCCAAAGGGCCAAGCACCCGCAGCTTCCCCAGCCTGCAGCTGAAACTGGGGGGAGCAAAACCCCCAAGAATCGATCCCTGGGGACTCCCGGGGTGCCACGAACTGGGGAGCAGCCCCACTGCTCCAGCAGCCCAGTCCAGGGCCAGGTGACAGGGAGAATGACACGCACCCTCAGGTACTGGTGAGAGCAGACCCCGAGCAGTCCCACAGACTTCAGAGGCCCAGCAGAACACAGAGCTGACTTCCTGGGAATCACAGACCTTCAGTGGAACCTGTATTAGCAGCATGGAAATTGCAGGGTAGGAAGGTCAGCTGGGCTGTCCCCCTGCTCAAGGCAGGGCTGACCCCCGAGCTGATTCCCTGCCTGAGGGTTCCTGCACACCATGTTTTGGTTTCATCACATTCTGTTCAGTCACTACAGAAGTGGCTCTGGAAATCTGTGAATTGGGAGTAAAGGGACACATGTATTTTTCAAGTGTCAGCACACAAAAAATGTGTTAGCAAATAGAGCATCTGGCAAAATGTTTTGTAGGAGGAGATGGAGGGAGCTGGCATTTTAGTTGACTAAAGAACAAAGAGCAGTTTCAGATAATCAATAAATATTAATTAAATTCTTAATATAAGCATACTCTTTGAAGCAAGTTCTAAATGCTCACTTTTGAGAAGCTGTCACTGACATAATTAAGTTTTACTATCATGATAATATAGCACTATTTACATAGTTGATTCCAGAGGGGGGTTGATTCTTGGTGCAACAGCCCTCTGCTTTGCTGTATCCATTCACAGGTGTCAGAGCTCCAGTTGCCCCTTATATCTGTTCCTACATTTGTACTCTTCAGTATTATCGAGTTTATTCAGCTGAGGAACTAATTTTCTCTAGTGCTCTGCAGAGTTTAGCCAGTCCCAGACATCAGTGCCAAACATTTGTTCAAACTGGCCTTGCCGCTGTATTTTAGTCAAGACAAGGCTTGTGCCAACTTTTTGAGGGAGTTAACCAATAGGCTGAAATAATTTCCAATGCCATTTCCAAGGAAAGAATACAGAGTAGGTGGGCTGCTAATGACTAAACTGGTAATCTTCATCTCTCTAGGCCTGGCATTTTCCTGTTTCAACAAAGTGAAGACTCCCCAGTGCTCTGGAAAATTCTGCTGAACTATGATTGCCATGTAAAGATACTAACAAGCTTTTTAGGTAAGTAGAACAGGATCACTGGGCTCCTGGCAGCTTATTTCTGCTGTACTGCACGGGCTGCCTCATGGCTGCTTTACAGCACACTTAGCAAATCCACCTGTCCTGCAACCTTAGGCATGAGTTTATCAGATTAGGCAGGCACAGAACTGTCTAAATTGTCTCATTAAAATGTCTGACCACTGCTTAGACTGCACTGTTTTCATTGGTACTTAATCAAAACATCATATTATGCAGAACTTAAAGTTTACTAAAACCTAAGGTTCATTTTCATTTAATACAAATTGTGTGTTTGGATTCCTAGCTGGCTTTGGACATTTCCAGCTTCTCCTTTTGCTTTTTGCTCTTCTCATAGTTTGGACGATAAAAATCAATTAATGTTGCTTTATTTTCAGCTTGTATCGAAATACTGCACGGAATCCTTTACCTTTGTGTAACTTTACAACTGCATAAGTGTTATTAGAGACTTTTTTTAAGTTCTGCTTTTAGATATTTTATATATATATAATGTTTTTCTGTCTCTTTAGCATGATGCAGTACCACTGCAAATCAACCATAAAAGCAGAGTCAAAGCCTTTGGTAGACCTCGACTACAGCAGCAGTGTCACAGTTGTACACATTTAGCTGCTTAATGAGATCCCAGAGCAGCAGCCCACTGTGATCCCTGTCCTCTTTCATCCTCTGTACCTCCAACAGTCTCTCTTTTTGTTTGTTCCACTGTTACTTAAAATTGCTAGTAAAGGATAAAATGGAAATGTGGTGAAATGTTAGGTGAAGGCAGCAGAGTAGCACGAAAACTCCAGTTCAAAAGACAGTTCTAAAACTGGAGAATCGTATCAGGTGTTATTCACAGGTCATTCAGTGGACACAGAATCACAGAATCATGGAATCAGCCGTGTTGGAAGAGACCTCCGAGATCATTAAGTCCAACTCTTCATCCAGCACCACTGTGATTACTCAATCTCACTCCGGTCTCACCCGAAAAACCTCCGAGGATGGTGAATCCACCACCTCTCTGGGCAGGCCATTCCAATGCCTGATCACCCTCTCTGTAAAGAATTTCTTCCTAATATCCAACCTAACCCTCCCCTGGCAGAGCTTAAGCCTGTGCCCTCTTGTCCTATTGCCCGGGAGAAGAGACCAACCCCACCTGGCTACAACCTCCTCTCAGGGAGTTGTAGAGAGTGATGAGGTCACCCCCGAGCCTGCTCTTCTCCAGACTAAACACCCCCAGCTCCCTCAGCCTCTCCTCACAGCAGTTGTGCTCGAGTCCCTTCACATGCAACGTGGAAGGTGACTACAAGCCTAGGAAAAGAGTATAAAACCTCTTTTTAGCCATAACATTTAAAAGAAAAGAAAAATCACCACTTAAAGTAGATACAGCTACCAAAAGGAAAGCCCTGCATTGTGAGACAGCTCATTTTCTACATCCGTGACCCAGCAGGATCCATGCAGCTGCAAAGCCCTCATCCAGGAACAGTCTGGTTGGGGTTGGTACCTCTTTTTAAAACAGCCAGCAAATGTCACGTTGCTGGAAAACAGAAATTAGGAAGAAGCCCTTCTTCCATACCTTTCAGAACTGTTGAAGAGCTACCACGTATCAAGCCAATTTGTGATGACTTTTGCAAAAGCCCTGATTAATGTACACACTATATTTAAGAAACATTGGAGCTGCCGTGGACATGCAGGAACGTTGTTGAATTTATGCACAACAAAACTGTTCAGAAGGGACAGACCAGGTAAAGGAAATGAGGAAATGTGAAGAAAATAAGTAAGTCAAAAGCAGCCAAATCCTTTTAGGCCTTTTACCATGAGCTTTTTCTAGGGAACAAAATGCTCAAGCGCTGGGAACTGTTTGGGTGAAGAGCTGAAGAGCTCCAGGGAATTTAAGTGGCCAGAGATGAAGAGCTGCAGGTGGCTGTATCTCCCTCATGCTCCTGGGATAGGATTAAGCCCAACAAAAACTCCAGAGGGGAGAGAAAACTGAGGAAATGTGTTATGTGTTTATGTGGTTTCCTATTTTCAACAACAACAAGCTACCCAAGATCAGGAGTAAAAATATTTACAAATTTCTCTGTTTTCTTGAAAAAAACAGCCAATGAACACATGGTTAGAAGTAATTTGGCTTGTGTTTTATATATGATTAACCAATTCTGGAGTCTGAACCTTGTTTCGCAAGGAAACAAAAAGTCTATGCCTGTGAAAGGTGTCTGTGAAAGCTGGTCTAGTAGAAGGTGTCCCTGCCCGTGGCAGGGGGTGGGAGCGAGGTGAGCTTTAATCTCCCAATCCATTCTATGATTCTGTTGCCAGAAACTGGGAATACATTTGCCAGCTGGTACTAAAAGATACAAGCAATCTTGTACCTTAGCTGAGCTTGCAATCCATTTTTTTTATATTATTTGTAGCACATTGCTTCCCAGCAATTACCTTCATCCATGGCAGATTTCACAGTTTCTATACAACTCCTCTGATTTTACTACTATTATATAAAAAAAGGGAAGATACTCATAATGGTATAATTTGATTTACAATGAAGTAAAATATTTACTCAAACATGGAAGAAATGCTATTCAGGTCAGTTTATGCATCCACCCAAGCAAGCACATCATGAGAGAGGATTACATTGCTAATTATATCTCTGAGGTGATACTCTCACAGCAGCTGGCTCTCAAGACTGTCTTATTTCTTATTTCCTATATTATTCTTATTTATTCTATCTTATTTCATCTTGTCTTACACATGCAGTTACACTGAATGTTTCGCATAAGCCACTGACGAAAACAAGGGATGGAAAAATCAGGGAATCACAGGATGGTTTGGGTTGGAAGGGACCTTAAAACCCATCTCATTCCACCCCCTGCCATGGACAGGGACAGCTCCCACTATTCCAGGTTGCTCCAAGCCCTGTCCAACCTTGCCTTGGACACTTCCAGGGATCGGGGGACAGCCACCACCTGAACCACAACCTGAAAACGCTTTCAAGCAACACGAAATTGCAAACATGTATATTTTGTACACATTCCTCTGGCATTGACTCCACAGATGTGGAGCTCAGTTTTGCTAAGTGGGGTGCAGGACTCCCAAAAACATGGCTCTAAGAAAAGCAAAAGAAATAGAGCTGTCCAAAGGGAAAACAGTGACATCTAGATAATGAATATATCAGGTAATTTTTTTATATTTCTGTTACTCTGCTGAATAGCGACAGTCTGTTGCCAAAAGCAGTAATAACTACATGTAAAAGCTACCGTGCTGTATTTGAATGGACCTGTTCGTGTCTGCCTTCCCCCCTCCAAAGGGGATGGCCGAGCTGCGTTTTTCAGGGAGATTAAGCGACGATTAGAGTTGAGGTACAACCACAACAAAACACCAAAACACTGCTGAGAAGGGGAAAATCGCTTTCCACCGCGCTCCCCGGCTGTCAGTCACAGCGCAGCGATGCTGAAATCACACTGATTGTTTATTATATCGAAAGCATTTTCAGGACTCGGGTGGCGGCCGCCCCATCTCTGGCAGTGTCCCAGGCCAGGCTGGACGGGGCCTGGAGCACCCTGGGCTGGGGGAGGTGTCCCTGCCCGTGGCACTGGGTGGGCTCTGAGGCCGCTCCAACCCCGGCCACGCCGGGATCCCCTCGCTGCCTGCGGTGATCCAGCAGCACCGGGGCCGTGTCCCCGCTCGGAACCCCGGGCCGTGGGCACAGAGGGGGCCGTGGGGGCACAGAGGGGACAGAGGGGGCCGTGGGG
>VWZF01006909.1:29084-77282 GCA_013396755.1 Sclerurus mexicanus
GAGATGGGGATGGGAGTGAGAAGGAGAGCGGGGAGAGCAGGGAATGGGGATGGGGATAGAGATAGGGATAGGGGGAGCAGGGAGAGCAGGGAATGGAAATGGGAATAGGAACGGGAAGAGCAGGGAGAGCAGGGAATGGGGATGGGGATAGAGATAGAGATAGGGATGTGTGAGCAGGGAATGGGAATGGGGATAGGGAGAGCAGGGAATGGGGATAGGGATAGGGGGAGCAGGGAGAGCAGGGAATGGGAATGGGAACGGGGATAGGGAGAGCAGGGAATGGGAATGGGGATAGGGGGAGCAGGGAGAACAGGGAATGGAATAGGGAGTGCAGGGAACGGGAATGGGAGTAGAAATAGGGGGAGCAGGGAGCAAGGGAAGGGGAATGGGAATGGAATAGGGGGAGCAAGGGGAGCAGCGAATAGGATTAGGAATAGGGGCAGCAGGGAGCGAGGTGCGTGTGTCTGTGTGTCCATGTGTCTGTCTGTGTGTAGGGGTGTGTGTGAATGTTTTTATGCTGTTTTACTGGCACAGCCTAATGTTTTTAGGGTAATCATCCTTAGTGGTTAAAGGCTGGGAATTCAGTTGGAAATGCCCAGATGTTTTCCAGGTAGATGGTGCCTTGCAGGTGGAAGGTGCTGTGGATGTCTTACATCTTACCAGGGATTCTTCTTTGGAGATGCCAGGCCCACATCAGGCAGGGCTTTGAGAGGCTTAGCTCAAGTTTTTTTTGACAGGCATAGAAGGTATTTAGGTCTTGGATGCAGAGGAGAACGGGTTTGTAATGGTTTATTTTAATACTGGAGTTGATTACACAGTCGCTGATTAAAGGAGCCGCGAGAGCCATAAACTGTGGTGGTGCATTTGGAGTGCTGGGCTGAAACATCTGTCTGGGGTCACCGGGATGTTCTTGGAGTGAGTGTCCTGGTAACACACTTGGGAAGTGAAGGTGTGGTTTTCAAGGTACTCGCAGATTTTTGGCAGTGCTCTGTGTCTCTCTCAGTAGCCACATTAGTACATTAGCACCTAGAACTAGTGCCTCTGGCACATCGTATCAATTACATAAACACTAGCAGCGTTTACGCACTTTAAAGTTAAATTTTTATAAAAGTAAAGACAGATTTGGGAGCTTGGAAATCATGAAAAGAATCCTGTTGCTCCTTTCTGCAGTGCTGAAAGAGCTGTCAGCATGAGAGACACAGTTTCCTTCTTAAAACGTCTCAATCCTGTCAGTACTGAAGTGTCTTAAATATGTCTTGGGTTTTGGCTGCAGTAGCAAACCACGTTCCTACAATAATACGCATTTCTAAACCAAAAAAAAATGGCTGTGTGACTCTTCCCTCCGTCTCCCTCTAAAAGACTTGAATGGGGTTTCCCTTCCCGTGTCTGCCTGTCAGAAACTGTTACTAAAATTCACAAGTTTCATTTTTTAAAGGAACCACAGCACACACATTTTAAGTGCTCAGTCCCTTCGAGTGTGATTTGTGCCTTTGCCATCAATTATCATTCTCATGTGTTCAGGGTTTGGCTGACTCAGGGTTGGAATGCTGAGCACAGGCTGCGATCGCACCATGTGATCCCTTCCCAAAATTTGTGTTTATCATTACATAATTACATGCATAAACAATCCTTTGCATGCTTCAGAAAGAATTCCTAAAATTTATAGAAGAAAGCACAAAGATTTCTTTGTGTTGTTGTAAAGATACAACCACAGAGGCATGAAAATAAATGCTGGCTTTGTTCTTTTTTGTCTGGAATAAGGAAAAATAGGAGGTTTTCACCACGCTGTGTCCTTGGTCTGGCTCATGGTGCAGCTGCACAAACACTTGTGCCTGTCCGTGGTGCAGAGAGGGCAAGGCTGTTTGTCACCGTGTCTCAGCAGGCTGAGCGTGGGCAACCCCTCAGAACTGTGGCACAGAGAAATCCACGCTCCTGGAATGCTCAGAAATGTTGTGTTCTGAATTATATGATTTTTTTATAATTTTTTCAGTTCAGAGAATGAACCAGGACCAGCAGAAAACTCAGTGAGATTGACCGTGAGGTTCAGACTCAGGTACAGTCAGGAGAAGGACTTTTGCTTAGTGAGAGCAGCTCAATAAGGGATGAAAAGGAGACTTTTTTTTTTTTCCCCAGGAAGAAGTGTGAGTTCAGGCTCGGTGATGAGACCCTCGAGTGGTGTAGGAACCTGATACAAAGGAATAACTCCTGGGAAGCTCAACCTGCCGCCCTCTGGTCTGTTCAGACCTTACAGACCTTTCCTGACTGGAGCTCATTTTCCATCAGCACATGCCACCGTGTGGCAAAGGAACACCACGCAGCTGTTCCTCTCCCAGCTCTGAAACACTCGGTTCTTTCAAGGTTCTGCCCTCTTTCTGAATTCCTTGGGTGGCTGGGGGCGGAGGGACAGGATGGGTTTCATCTCTGCCCTTCCTGCCTTCAACTCGGTGGTTCCCACGTAGCTCGGAAATCCCACCTGTGCAATGCGGTGGTGTTTTTTAGGGTGATGTTGGGCCAGCACAAAGTGTGCTTTGGAGCCAGATTTTCTGAGCATTTCCCCATCTCAAGCAAGCAGAATAACTGTATGGGGATAATCTGTAAAGTAAGGTATGAACCCTTTAAGCTCTTGACTTCGTTTTTGCATCCAGATTCTTCGTGGTCCTTACCTCCCGTGCACAAGCACTGGAGTTTGCAGTGCTTTGAGGGGCAGGGGGACTTATATGGGCAGACAGTGACAGGACAAAGGGGAATGGTTTTAAACTGAGGGAGGGCAGGTTTAGATTAGATATTAGGAAGAAATTGTTCCCTTTGAAGATGGTGAGGCCCTGGCACGGGTTGCCCAGAGGAGCTGTGGCTGCCCCATCCCTGGAAGTGTCCAAGGCCAGGTTGGACGGGGCTTGGAGCAACCTGGGCTGGTGGAAGGTGTCCCTGCCCATGGCAGGGGGTGGGACTGGATGGTCTTGAAGGTCCCTTCCCACCCAAACCATTCTGTGATTCCATGATTCTGTGATTTGAATGCTTTATTCCTCTTTTAGTTTCCTGCCACCCCACTTGCTCCCTGGGGATAGCAGTGTTCCCTTCCAGTGTAAACACAGCCCTTGCAGAGATGATCCAGGTTTTCACTGGGAGCCTTTCATTTGCACTGTTTACGCAGGCACATCATGCACTGTACAATATCTCCCTTGTCTGCCATGAGCATCAGCATGATGGGAAGGCAACAAAGGATTCCAAGGGATAATCAGCAGATGCAAGGAAACAATGCCAACAGCCAGAGAAAATAGCTGGAGAGGCTGCTCCTGGGGCTGGACACGTCCTCAGGGGAATGTGGCAAAGCTGTTGTGGGTGTGGGGAGAGGATCCTAAGTGGAAGCAAATGGATTTTCTCCATACTGGATGTTCTGCCGGAATTCTTTTACCTTTTCCTGGGAAAGATGAATGATGCTTACTGCCCCAGGTTTCCAAGAGATAAAGCCTGGGCAGTGTGTTGGTCAATAGAGCAGCGTGAGGATGGAAACCCTCACTGTAGTTTCAGAGCAGGACAAGTTCAGCAGACGCAATTCTGCTTCCTGTAGTGGACATTTCACATCCTTTCATTGGGGTTTGTGTGGGTGCAGTTCCTATTTCTCCTAAAATTACACTACTGTATCTCTGTCATGTTACTAATCTTCTCTTTATTCTGTAGAATGTTCTTATTTTTACTACTTTTTTTTTTAATTGGCTTTTTTGTTACAGGCCTTTGTGTTGAGTTTCCTTTTACTCTCCTTTTTGGTTATTATATGCTTCACATTTAATTTCAAGACCTTAAAACCGTGCTTTGGCCTTTACAGCTCTGATAGGCTGCTAAGTCAAGGGAGAAATTGTTCAAAGTGGGTTTGTTATCACAAAAGGGTAGATATTTCTGTAGTTTACCTTCCCCGCACTTGTCATTAAATGATTTTTAATATTTAGGAGCTAATAACAACCCCCCCATTTTACAACAGCACAGGTGGTAGATTAATGGGGAAAGATCTGAGTGGCTGTACTTTAAGAAAATGATTAAAAACTTGGTAGCCAAAGTCTGCAGCTTTGGCTATGATGAATTCTTTCCCAGATGGAGGGATTTAGGAATTTTGAGACCCTCCTCTCCCCTCTGTGAGTTATGTGTGTTGTTTCAGCAAGATTTTAAACACAATATTGCAGTAGATGAATCTGCTTTCATCACTCACCTGTGTGTAACTGTTTGGCTTTCTAAAACAAATGCCTAAATATTTTCCACTTTATGAAGCCTGTGATGCTTGAAGTTACTTGCAGCTCCACAGCTCTGCAGCTGCAAATTAATATGAGGCACAATGGAGGAAAGGAGATTTTACTGGGATGACATGGCAACTGTAAGTTTGCAGGGAGCTAATTTAAACCATGCACTCTTGCCATTCAGCCTTGAGCATTAGTAAAAATGTCTTAAGTCAGATGTAGTTCATTCTGGTTCTGATTCCAGTGGTAATTTTTCTTATGGTTGAAGCGTATCAGTCTACAGCTTTTTATTTTTCATCAGTTGAAAGGGTTTTTCAGTGACTTCTGCAGTAGATTGGACTCGTTTTTCTGACCTAGAGGTAATTAATGCCAGGTTTCCTCTAATGCTCAGTGAAAATTCAGAACCATATTGTACAAAATTTGTTCAGTTTCCTAAACTCAAGAGCTGCTAAGGCCCTGGGTGTGCATTAAGGCAGCTGTTTTGCTGCCAGAATGGGTATTAACTCTATCTCAGATTAGAAACAACTATTAACTAAATAGCAGGGGGTTTTTGCATCAGTTCAGCAGACTGGAACGGCACCTTCCTCAAGGAGATGTTGAAAGAGGAGGAATTGAAGGAGCGAGGTTTATTTTTCAGGGGGTTTTTATTTGTTGGGAAAGAAAGAAAGAAAGAACAAGGACAAGGAAATGTCAATTAGTTTTTAACAAAACATCTGGAATTACCGAGGAGCAGAGTGAGGCAGTGTGAATCTTCTGGTTGCCAGAACACCACCACCTGCCACGAGATTGCTGCAGGGAGAACATCGGGAAGGCTGAGCTGCAGAACTGAAGTCTTGGGGGTTCTGACCAATAAGGCACTGAAGAAAACCCACAGAGACCTCAGGGTGAGTTACACTCTGACAAAGAGAAGTGCAGGTGTTTGTAGGAATTTATTGGTACACCTGCAACTGGGTGTCCAGAGGGAAGGGGCAGCTCTTGGTAGCGTGGAAATGTTGCTCGAGGTGCATCACAGGCTGTCTAAGCAGCAGGGTCGTTCCAGCTGGTGATTTGTATGATGTATTTGGTTGGGATTTTTGTGAAGTCCCATCCAAGTCCCTGAGTAAATCCAATCCCTAGAAGAGGGGATGGAGTGTTTGGGGAGCCTTCATCCCTCTTACACTAACAGGAGCCGAGCGTGGCATGTTGGAGCTTAGTGCCCTCAGGGCTGTCGAGGTATCACAACACCTGCGTGTGTTCAGCTGCGAGGTTTCCAGAAGCTTCTACAAGCAGCAGTCAAATGTACATACCACAGCTCTGCCTTCCTTGACATGATAGTTGGGCAACGGGGTGGGGGGGGTTATGAGCTCAGTGCTACTAAAGAAAAACACTGAAGTTGAAGGGTGAGGGGTCAGTTTGCTTCAAGCTCACAGTGTCTGCAGGGCACTGCCGGAGTTTTTATGGCCCAGAGAACAAAGCCTTGGAGCGCTGACAGAGCATCACATCATGTGTGAATGCAGGAGGCTCAGAAAGGTGCATCTGGAACTCATCTTCACCATGGGAAGGGAAAGGAAGTTACTTCAGTGTGCCTGGTCTTGTGCAAGGTGTCCCTGCCCAGGGCAGGGGGTTGGAATGACATGAGCTTAAAGGTCCCTTCCAACCCAAACCATTCTGGGATTCGATGATTTATCAGAAATCAGTATATATTGCAAACGTGGAGTGTTCAGGTTTTAAAACAAATTTGGTTTGGCTGTGGTCTTGTCTGCTATCCATGAACATCTGTGCCAGTAGAAACAGATGTGGGGGCTGTCTGTCCAGAGGCTGAGCTGACAGCATGCACAGTCATCTGGGACAGCGTGGACACTTGAGTCTTTGGGGCCATAAGAAACACAGTGCGGTGGACTCACTTAGTCACAACTCACTGTTTTGGAAATGACTTCTCTGATTCCACAGAGTAATTTTGTTTTCAATAAAAAAAAATAGCAGGCTTTAAAACTGTAATTGAACGCGAGGAAACTGCATTTGATTCAGGGATATTATGGAAGCAATAAAGAGATTTAAAAAAATCAGCAGTTTTCTGGTGATTATTTGCTCAGCTCTCCTATTAATATTGTTTTGTTTGCCAGAGTATGATCAAAAACATTTGGCAGGCAAGACTTGGTCAGGAAAGTGAGCCAGTAAAATTGAGCTGTCATTTAAGTACATACAGAAAAACTGTTCGCTTGGCATGAAAAACAGACTGTTTACAGAAATAATAAACATGCCCTCGAAAATTATGTTCCTTCTCTCTAAAATCACGGAAGGTCACAAGACTTTGACCTTACAGAAGGAGCATAACACTTTATGAGACTCCTGTCAAAGCACATGATAAAAAATAAATACACTGTAATAAAGAAGTGTCAGGCTGATGGCTCGAATGTGCCTTCCTAACGTATCCTGTGTCCTTCCCGTAGGATGTGGTGATCCTGCTGCCACACAGTGACAGCCCAGCTGCAGGGAGAGCAAACCCATCCATTTGCCTGACCTCTCGGCTGGTGTAATTAACTTTTGTTTCATCTCCCGAGTAAACCTTGCGCACAATAAAACGTGTCAGAGCGAAGTCGAATTTATTGAAAAGTGTAATTTGCAAAGGCCCTGCTGGTGATTCAGCTGCTGGATAGAGCCCCAGATGCTGAGTGTCCGTGAGGGATATGAGGATCTGGCCAAGACTTGGTGGTTTTCCTGAGCCCTGATGATGGATGAGGGCTCTAAGGATGGGTAGGGACTGGCTACCTCAGGAGCTGCCTGCAGCTGGGGAGGTGTTCACCCCCTTGCCAGCACACACAGAGGGCAGTAGTCTCACCTGTCAGCTCTTCAGGACTGCCAGGTTTGCTCTTTATTTGGATTTCTCCTTCCTCCCCGATAAAGCTGTTTGCTTGAATGCTCCCGTGTAAACTCCAGGCTTGGGAGTGAGACGTATCATTCATTCTTGAGAGTCCATGTGGTTTTCCAGTGTCATTGGAGCACCTTCAGTGGGAACCCTCTGCCAGCTGTTCCTGGCACTCTGTGCAAAGTGGTGACTGACAGAATGGCTTGTACTGGCCCTAAACGAAAGCATTTGAAGGTGTTTCCCTGCAGAGCTTTGGGCCAGTGTAGCATCAGGTAGTAGTTATGTATGAGAACTGGGGTGAGGGAAAAAGTCTGTTTCTAAACCCAGTTGTACCCCAGCATCTCTGACTAAGACCTGCTTATCACAAAAGGCTGTTGCCACTAAGGAAGAGGGAGAGAACCCAGTACCCACAAAGACAGTGTTTTTAAGTTACAGGAGGACACTTTATCTGAGTTACAGGTTACATATGAGAATCTCCACTGAGTACATAAGGAACCAAGGAAAACCAATATTAGTAAGTTAATCTCTCCTAAGATATCCCTGGAGCACAAATCTCATGTGGAGCAGCTGAGGAAACTGGGGTTGTTCAGTCTGGGGAAAAGGAGGCTCAGAGGGCACCTTATCACTTTGTACAACCGCCTGAGAAGAGTTTGTTCTGAGGTGGGTGTCAGTCTCTTCTCCCACATCACAAGGGACAGGAGAAGCCAATGCCCTCAAGTGGCACCGGTGGAGGTTCAGGTTGAGTATTAGGAAAAATCTGCTCACTGAAAGGGTGGTCAGGCACGGAACGGGCTGTCTGGGGCAGTGGTGGTGGACATGTTCAAAAAGTGTGTATCTGTGGCACTTGGGGACATGGTTTAGCGGTGGCCTCAGCAGTGCTGGGGGAACAGTTGGACTCTATCTTGGAGGGCTTTTTCCAACCTTAGTGATTCCACGATTCTTCCCTCCCCCAATTACTTGCACAGCTTTTACCTTTATATTCTTCCCACCTGCCTGTGCCAGTGTTGGCTCACACACAGACACGGCAAAGGGGCTTTGCACTCACAACTCAGGTCCAGCAGCAGTGGCAGATCCCAGAGAGGAGCAGGCTGAGCATTACCCTGGGCCTGCCTTGAGCTCCGTGCTGTCCACAGTTACATTGGTGTCTCGTAGAGCAAGATAAGAAAAGAAAGAGTCAAGAAGCTTCAACTCCTTTTTTGAGGGCAGTTCAGACTAGCAGTCAGCACTGCTGTGGATTTTATGGACTGACACTGGTCGGTGTTAGACAACCATCAGCCCTTCCTGCAGCATCCCTGGAGTTCAGAGGGAGCAGAAGTGTTGCTCCTCTGCCTTCCTCAGTTGCTGGAGTCCTCCTCTCACATACAGCTTAAAGCCAGCCAGATGACCTGTGATTTGGCACTCGACCAGGAGAACTTATACATGTGGACAACATAAAAGATATTTAAATTTACAAAGCCTGAGCTCTCAGCACGCTGAGGGTGAGTGCAAGTATTTGGCTTTGGGTCCGTCTGCCCCCAGCCCCACAAAACAGTTTAATCCAGAAAAAAAGAAATCTAAAAAACCCTTCATTTGCTGGCAGTTTAGATTCTGTTTAGTTATAACTCACAACCTCAAAACGTAAGAATTAAGTTTAATAGTTCATAAATTGTACAACACACAGCACATACTGTTGTAATCTGTGCTGCACATAATCTATATGAAGTATTAACACCAATGTTTAAACAAAATACAAAGTCACTACAGGCAGTCAAACCTCAGCTGTACAATTTTGCTGAAGTATTTTGGCTATAGACGTGATTTTTCACCCCTCTTCTCCCATATGGTATTAATTCAATTGTTTTATATGTTATACATGCGTAAGAACTAGAAGGGATTTCCTCAACCAACAAACACTGGGGATAAAAAGGTCGATGTTTATAAAAATGTCAAACTCAAAGGCTCTTCCCTGAGTTGTTGGAGGGTTGCTATCAGTGAAGACTCAAAGCCTGTCGTTCAAGAGTCCTCCAGAGAGAAAAGCTAATCCTGCCTTTCCACTCGTGAGTTACTGGTCGGATCCCTCAACAGAGCACCAGCAGCAGGAGTGCTGAGGGGGACCAGAGAAGTTTGCATGTGGTTTACAAGAGCCAAAGAGGGTCATTGGATGGTTCAATTCTCGCTCACTCTCGAGTCTGGGGTGTGGTGGGGAGCTCCCCGAGGAGCAGCTCCCAGTACGGTGCTGGTGACCTTCATGCTACGGTCTGTCGCTGCAAGATGTTGAAAAGGGAACTGGTGCAGTTGCTCTTCCATGGGTGGGGTGGGAAATGAGAAATCAGTAAAAGACATTATCTTAACCTCTTTAAAACAGGGGTTTGTATGTCACTGCTCTTTACCTGCAGCTCTGAGTATGCTCTGGAAGGCAATGCTCAGTCACGGGGTGAGGTGGGAGAGCATTGGGCACGATCCCAGCAGTGACCGACCTGCTTCCTCCCTTGTGATCAAATAAAACATCAGCAATGTGTAAATATATTGAGGAGAAGGGAGTTAGCACAGGAGCTCCAGAATAACAAAACTCTTTCAAAACTGCTATCGGTTGAAAGTGTGATCTCTCCTGGGAATGCCTGTTGGACAAAGGTCTCGGAGCCTGCCTAGGCACAAGGTTTCAGCAGGAGTTAGGAGGGCCAAAGTTATTCCTACTCGATGGAATTGGAAAGGGAGTGCTGTGGAAACATCTGGAGCTTCACAGTGATGGGCGATGTGTGGGTCTTAGGAAAGCAAGAGGAGCAGGAGTAGGGTCTGGTGCGGGTTTGAGGAGGTGCTCCCATGTGCTTCTCAGTGTCCTGCTGTGGCTGCAGCAGCAGCTCTCAGCCCAGGGCACCCCGAGGTCTGCGGGCCAGGGAGGACCTTTGGTGCTGAGCAGCATTTGCAGACACCCACACACTGCTCTGCCAAGGCTCGCCATGAGCCCCAGCATAGAATCACACAATACCCTGGGTTGCTGAGTGCAACCCCTGGCCCTGCACAGACACCCCAACACCCCCACTGTGTCCTGAGAGTGTTGTCCAAACCCTCCCGGAGCTCTGGCAGCCTTGGGGCCGTGCCCACTGCCCTGGGGAGCCTGGGCAGTGCCCACCACCCTCTGGGGGAAGAACCTTCTCCTGAGATCCAGCTTTGTGCTGTTCACTCAGGACCTGTCCCTGGTCACCAGGCAGAGGAACCGTGGTCTGTGCAGATGTGTTGGTGCTGCCAGTCCCGTACAGAACCTCCCGGCCCCCCATCGCCCCCGCAGCCCTCGCTCCGGGGTGCCCCCAGTTTTGGGGGTCCGCAACCACGGGCGGTCTGTGCCGGCGCCGCCAGAGGGCGCTCGAGCCGCGGGAGCCGCTTCCAACAGGAGAGACTTGGGATGGGGAATATGGGAATGTGGGATGTGGGGTATGGGAGTGTGGGATATGGGGGTGTGGGATGTGGGGGTGCGGGATGTGGGGTATGGGAGTGTGGGATGGGAGAGTGGGTTATGGGGATGCAGGATATGAGAGTGTGGGATCCGGGGTGCCGAATGTGGGGTGTGGGATATGGGAGTGTGGGATGTGGGAGTGTGGGGTATGGGAGTGTGGGATGTGAGGTGTGGGATATGGGGATGCGGGATGTGGGGGTGTGGGATGGGAGTGAGGTGTGGGAGTGTGGGATAGGGGTGTGGGATGGGAGTGTGGAATGAAGGCGTGGGATGGAGATGCAGGATAGAGGTATGGGATGGGGGTGCGGGATGGAGATGCCAGGATGAGAGTGCAGGATTAGGGGAGCAAGATAGAGGATACAGGGTAGGGATGCAGGATGGAAGTGTGGGGTGGGGGAGAGGGATGGTGGTGTGGGATGGGGGAGAGGGATGGTGGTGTGGATTCCGAAGTGCTGGATGGGGGTGGGGGATGGGGGTGTGGGATGTGGGGTGCCAGGATGGGAGTGCGGGATGGGAGATGCGGGTAGGGGTGTGAGATGAGAGCATAGGATGGGAGTGTGGGATGGGGATGCAGGATGAGGGTGCAGTATAGAGGGTGTGGGATGCGAGTTCTGGAATAAGGGTGCAGGATATGGGGTGCAGGATCACCCCAAGCCAGGAGAGAGGCTGAGAACAATAGGATGGGATGAGCCCCGGAGTTTGGCAGGACAAGCACAGAACCGTGTTAAATCAATCCATCTGAAGCTCAGCAGATCCCTATCAGTGGCTTCTCAGAATGTCATATTCGAGTCCAAAAATTTGCAAGTGTCATAATATATGTACAGAAAGCAAAATTGTTTAAACTTTTTAAACAGCCGTGGCCATATATGGGTTTGAAATGTGGTTCTGGGCACAGTAAACAGAAATTTGCCATATCAGATGTAGGAATTGCAGTGTAGGCAATTCAGGTCTCATCTCGCCTGAAGTGGATGGCAGATCTCCTTCTAGTGACCTCAGTGTGAGCAAGAGTTTCCCACACAGAATTAAAAATACCTGCTGCAGCATCAGGGGCCTTGAATTCTTCTGAGAATCCCAGTCTGCGTGGGCAAGGAAAATAGAAGACCTAAAGCACGGTTCAAGTTTGGTCTGAGAAAGGCCTGCAGGGTCAGACTGGATATCACAGAATCATAAAATTATTTGGGTTGGGAGGGACCCTAAAGCCCATCCAGTCCCACCCCCTGCCATGGGCAGGGACACCTTCCACCAGACCGGGTTGCTCCAAGCCTTGTCCAACCTGCCCTTGGACACTTCCAGGGATGGGGCAGCCACAGCTTCTCTGGGTAAACAGTGCCAGGGTCTCACCACCCTCAGAGGAAACAATTTCTTCCTAATATCTAATCTAAACCTACTCTCTCTCAGTTTAAAACCATGTCCTGTCACTCCAGGCCCTTGCAAATAGTCTCCCTCCGTTTTTCCTGTGGGCTCCCTTCAGGTACTGGAAGGCCACAGTTAGGTCATCCCAAAGCTTCTCTTCCTCCAGGCTGAATAATCCCAATTCTTCCAGTCTTTCCTCACTGGAGAGGTGCTCCAGCCTGCTAATCATCTTAGTGGCTGTATCAGAAACCATCACACTTTCTTTAGCACTGTAACACTGGTTTTCAAAAAGCTAATTTTAGACAGCCCTATAACTCTCATTAGTGGTCACTTAGAAAGGAGAGGAAATCTGTTCCCTTGAGGTTGCAGGTTCTTTAGAAATTTCAGGTCGGTAGCAAAGCCTGGATATGGCCCTGAGAGTAATTAATTTCTTCATACAGATAGTTCCCTTTATATGAACAGTGAAGGATTTACCCTCCCAAAATCTCACACCACCAAGGGGAATTTTCTGTGTACATATTTGAAATTTAAATTTTGGAATTAACACTGCTACTTCGAAAGTCTTTTATTAAAACATGACCTTCCTAGTTTCCTATTTCATTTTAAATTAGATGGTCCGTGGAGGGTAGTAAGAAAACTCATCCTTATTCCTACTGAAGTGTGATATAAAAGGAAGAAGTTGATGACTGTAGAAAATGTTGGCCTTTCTCTCTTCCATCCCAACCTAAGTGCCTTTCTGGGACAGACTTTCCACAGTAATGTGATGTGTTTCCTGGTGCCCCAAACCAGTCAGCAGCGTGAGCAGGGAGGGTCCCTGCAGGCTGCAGGGCCTGAGCTGCCGTGGGTTAGGGTTAGGTTAGAGCTGGGAGGGGGGTGAGCACATAATGCCCACCTGCCCAGTCCCTCCCTGAGGTTAGCAGTGAGAAAATCAGTCTTTATCTGCCCTTCAGTCCTCTGTGACAGGGTTGGTTTCAGAGCTGGGTACACCGAGCAAAGCCCTGGTCTGAGGAGCTGGGCAGAGGATGTGCAGGATCTGCACGAGGTTGCCTTACAGCACTGGGGTGAGATTTTGGCTGGTACTTCTGGAAGTTGGGAAGCTCCCTGAAATCCACACCGTGAGCCAGAGTGTGCACACCAGTGACCCAGCACCACTGGCCTCCTGCCATCCCTCATGGAAATCAGGTTCCCTTAAACCCAGGTCCCACTCCCACCGAACCGGTGCCATCGGTGCCACCAATGTCAGCTGGTTCAGGACCAAACCTGGTTTGCAGTTTGATTAAAGGTAGCACATCATCCCGAGGCACCTGTGTTTGCTCATGGACCAGAGCTCTGCACTCAGGTGAAGGTGAGGACAGCAAGCCCTGCCCTGTCACCTGTGTCACTCATGCTGAGCACAGGTATCTCCACTAAATATTTTAACCCCATCTACTGATTTATGACCAAGATTCCTATGACAGGTTTTTAAAAATCTGTCGAATCCCAGCCAAGCTCTAGAGATTAAAACATGTAAAGGCTTCTAGGAGCATATGCAGCACATAGAAATCCTAATCTGCATGGCACAATTTTATTAAAAAGAAGCGTATTCTATGCCACCATGGTTTCAGCCACAGCAGATCTGCAACAGGCTGCAGTGTAAAGGGAAACTTCTAAAAATAGAAGCCTTTTAGGAAATTTCAAACACTGAGTTTTTCACCTCAAGGACATATTTTTGTTTGGTGTGATTTTCTTTAGGTGAGGCCAAGCTGCATCCATTTCTCCTGTTCCGGGGCTAGTAAGTTTTGCGGGAATGAGGAGAGAATTTGTTCCTAATCCATGTTGTAGGGGCACTTTAATGTTTTTGTACCCATATTTTAAAATGAGATACACATACGAATCAAAACGTTGTTTAAGAACAAACTAACAGAAAGGAACCTTTCATCACTTAATTGTTTTATATTGTTTGGCCTTTAATGAGAGCTATTTTATGTAATTGGCTCTCTAACTTAGTGGGTTTAACTAGCTGTAGTGGTGCTTGTGAGGGACTGGGAAAGCAGCTTTAATATGATTTTAGTATGTATAAAACATCTCGTTATTTTTTAAATAAAGTGTTTCAATTAGCCATTGTTGTGTTTAATGATTTAAACATCTCCCTGCTGATCTATAAACCCAAATCATCCAGATCTGACAGAGCACTCGAGAAGCAGGAACCAGAACTAACCAGGAGACTAACCATAAAACTGAAGAGTGTAAGGATCTCGTTCTGTTCCTTCACTTTTAAACACCGAAGGCCCCAGCTCTGCACAGATGTAGTCATTAATTTAATTTATGAACCATAAACAGTCCCGTTCCAGCGAGCCGATGTGCACACAGTGAGTAACCTCAGCACACACCCAAGTGTTTACAGCACGGGGCTAATGGGGCATCATTAAGGCATCCTTAATTTCACGACAGATGCAGGAGTTGATTGGATTTCAGCCAATGCAAGACTGATAGGGACAGTTCATTGTTTTCCAACTGAAACTCTTTTAGCATCTAGGAATGAATGGTGCAGCCAGAGGTGCTCTTTCAGGTTGAGTGTAATTATTTGCTGAACTAATGAACCAGCGTTTAACTTGCCCTTTTATACATATCCTGACTGTCATTTGCAAAACATTTGTCACCTGCAGTTTCACCTGTGCAGCTCCGCGTTGTAGCCAGACCAGTTTTGATGTGAACTGGGGAACTGGAGTCCCTGTGCACAAACCAACACAGCGCTGTTCCACAGCAGCTCTGGGTGGAGAAGAATGGTTGTGCGTGCTGTCAACAGGGGGAAAGTGTAATTACACTCATCTGTTAGCTGGGACCTTGGTTCTAGGGGCAGCCACCACGATTTTGGCAGTGCTGGTGAAGGAGCTCCGAAATTACAGATCTTTTCAGGACTAGGAATCAGTTCACAGAGGAGAGGCTGTCACAAGAAATACTGCCTGGCCTGAAATCTAATCACGTTTGTGGCTGGTTACTGGTTTGTATTCCCAAGCATTGCAACCCTTGTCTGTGAACTGGCTAAAAATAATAATAATAAAAACAAGATAAAATTTTAAAATTCTATATGTAAAAAAAAAAAGAAAGAGAAGGGGACTTTCACAGGGTGTTTCTTACTCACTGTTTGTGCTGGTTTGGTGCTCTGCAAAATAAAAGGGTGCCAGGGAAAAGATGTCGCAGTCGAGTGGCTGGATACATGATTTCACAGGACAGAGTGCTGTGACTCCCTGCCAGGGGTTGTGGCAGGGACAGAGATGGCACTTATGGGAAACTTCTCACTTTGGCGGCTGTTCTAACAGATATAAGTTCAATGTATTCAGACATTAGTAGTTTTAGGGGTGATTTCCTTATAAAGAAATGGGGGTCAGCCAGTTTGTGAGAGCTGGGAGAGGGGTGTGTAGTGGGGAGGAGGACGGGCGATAGACCTCGTGTGACAGGGAAATGAAAGGGCTGCGACCCTCGCTCAAACCAAAGCGCATTCCCTAAACACGACTTTCCAAGATAATTCCACGGTCAGACTGCCCGACGAGGCCAGGTGTTCGCAGAAAATCATTTTTAGAGGGATACATGTTTAAACGCTGCCGCTGAGGCTTTGGCCGCCCATTAAACACAACGTATTACTCAGGGCTGAGCTATTCCCCCAGCCCTGACGCTCCTTCCCAATTAGCCCGTGATGTCACGTTTTCCACTCTCTCCGTAGCACTTTGTGGGTTTCCTGAATATTAAGTGCGGCGAGGAGGGAGCGAGGGGGAGGTCGCTGTGACTGACTCCCCTCCTCGGACACCCGTGGGAAGGGCAGAGGGTGCGGGGCGGGGGGATGTTCCCGCACGACACCAGGGTCCCCCGCACTGTCCTGCAGCCGGGGACGGGCAGAGGCCCCAGCCCGGGTCCCCCCTGCCCGAGCGGGCTCTGCGGACCGGGACCCCCGGCCAGGGGCTTCGCCGCGGTGGGAGGAGGGACGGGAGCGATGGGAGAGGGACGGGGGACATTTTATTAGAGGTTTTTAAAAGGTGGTACTGAGGAAACAACGAATTGGTTGTGTTTAAAACGCATCGAGAGCTTTGATGCAGAAAGAAAAAAATTCTCCCCGGTTATTAATTAACTTAAGCAGCGCTGCGGGGCGGCCCCCGGTCCCCTTGGACAGATCGGGGTGGGAGCGGACACTGGGAACCCCTCTGCTCCTGGGAGAGCCGAGACTTCGATGTGAGAGTCCTTATTAAGCCCTGCCCGGCGCTCGCAGGGAGCCCACGGGGGTCCCGAACCCCGCGGGGAGCGGTGCTGGGTGGGGTCTGCAGTGCGGGAGTTATTAAAAATATTATTGTTATTAAAAATGTTTTCCCGTTGGGATATTTCCCGAGAGATCCAGGAGGCGAAGAGTTTGAATTTCGCTTTTTTCCGCGTTGTGGTTGTTTGGAGTCGGGAGAACGGCGAGAACTTAACGGAGGGGCCGGTGATGCGGGAAAATTCAGGAAAACTCTTCTTCCCGTCAAATCGGGGATGAATCAGAGGAGCGAAAGTGTTCCCACCGCAGGGAAGAGTTTTAAATCACTGGGTGAATTGTTTTCGTCTTCATAGCAAAATTTTCCCTGGTGGAACTGTCGTTCTTGTCTGAGTTGCCCGGCTGAAACAGAGTTATCTGACGCGTGAAAGTAAGCGAAAGGAGCGTTTAAAAATGCGTTCCGCTTTTACATAAAACGAGGATTAGAAGAGCCTCCTAATGGGATAGATGCATCTTTAGTTTCTGGAACTAGTTGCGTACATTCGTATAAACTTATTTTTTAAAAAAAAGCTAACTCTGAAATAGTCTGTCTCTAACAGTTACATAAAGTCTGTCCCTGCTGCAAGAAAAAAAAAAACCCAACAGAACAACCCAGAGCAAAACAAAACAAATAAACAAACCCCCAAACCACCAACAACAAAAGCAACAAGCAAATAAAAAAAAGCCCCGCGGTAAATGAGGAGCAATTTTTCAGAGAAGGGTGATTCCCTTCGAGCAGCTGGGGGGGAAAGGTGCACAAAATTCGGAGCCTGCAGCCTGTTCGTGCGGTTGCTCCCTAAAGCCCCGCGGATTTTGCCGAACTCCAGGACGCTGCTGTTTAAAAAAAGCTGTTGCGTGAATCTACTGCCCAGAGCGACGCGAAATGAAAGTGCGGGTTTGGGCGCTCTCTAAGAGCACGGTAAATTAGACAATTTTCAGGCGCTGCAAAACTCTCAATAAAAATGATAATTTAAAAAAAAAATTTGACCTGTGTCCTTTTCGCTACAGAATTTGCTTTGCAACGATTTTAAATTACTGACTTGAGGGCGACCGGATGGTGAAGTTCATCTTTCCTTTCTTCAGCGCAGCATCAAAATCTTTCAATAGGAGTGTTTGCAGAAATAATAATTTTTATTTTAATTATTTTTTTTTCTGTGAACTCGGGCTGTTGGCCTGCTCCCGGGGTGGACGTGGGATCCTCCGACCGTCCGTCGGAGCAGGAACAGCCTCAGGGCATAAGAATCACAAGGAATGTAAAAATTAAAACTATCAAAGATGTTGCCGTGTGATGGAAATGATACCGCGTCTGTGCAGCACTGACTCTAACATGCTCCGAGATGGGGATGGGAGTGTTAATAGTTACAGTTATTCATGAGGTTTGATTTATTCTAAAGAAACAAAAAACTCAATGGAGTGTGGGTAATTTCTTTTACGCGCACTGTTTGTTTATGAGTGCGCTGGTCTCGGAGGTGAGGTTGTTTAAACAATCCGATGTGGATTTCTCTCTTTGCTTGAATGTGGCCAAAATTCTTCTCACCTTACTCATAATTATTCTCCTCGTTTTATGATGATAGTTCCAACGGCCTCTTTCGCCTCGGCCGTAAAAAATCAGCACCTTGGCATGGAAACACCTTGTGATCTAAACGGAGCAGATGGACAAAAGATGGGTGAATGAAAAGCCACGTCAGGAAACTGGAAGGGTTTTGATTTGGGATTTTTGATTATTTTGAAGGCCCCGTTGGCCTCGGTCGGGGCTCCCCGGAGCGCAGCTGTGCACAGGGACACTGCTGCCCAGAGATTCCCGGGAAGGACGAGGGGAAGTGGGGGATGGATGGAAGGATGGAGGCGCCCGGGGCCGCGCAGCATCTCGGTGGGCTCGGCGCTGCCGGTCCCCGCTGCTGCCCCACCGGGTGATGCCTGAATAAATGACAGCTCCCTAACAGGAGGGAGCATCGGGGGACCTAACGGG
This sequence comes from Sclerurus mexicanus, assembly GCA_013396755.1. Taxonomy (NCBI): domain Eukaryota; kingdom Metazoa; phylum Chordata; class Aves; order Passeriformes; family Furnariidae; genus Sclerurus; species Sclerurus mexicanus. The sequence continues at coordinate 47,166 of VWZF01006909.1, forward strand.
GGTTCAGCCCGTTTCACAGAGAGAGAGGCATGATTTTAAACTGAAGAAACGTGGAGAAAATAGAAAAATCCTCCCGAAACTGCTCCGTGCAAGTGGTAGTAACCATATGGAACAGGTTATGTGGGAAGGCAGTGGAAGTCCGGAGCATAAATTAAATCGTTGTTGTCGCATGCAGGGGTGAATAGTAGAGTGAAACGGCAGCAGGACTCAAACAGCGCTGACAGGACCAGCAGTGCGGCCTCGTGTTCTCCACAGTTCCCTGAACGCCTCCTCTTACCCCTTCCTCACCATTAAATTCAAATTACCGGCCCGGGGGTCCCCGCAGGCCAGCCCTGCGCATCTGCCGCGGGGTGCGAAGCCCCCCGGGGCTGCTCTCGGCTTTGCGGGGCGCTGGCTGCGGGTCCCCCCACGCGTGTTGCCAGACGGTGACCCGCGAGAAGCGCTGGAGCCCGGGGCCAGGGGGAGCGGCCGGACCTCCGGGCCTCGACCGCCTCCAACTGCTGGGACACGACCCCTGTGGGCTGCGCTCACCGAAGGCGCCCGCGGGTGACTCCCGTGGCCATCCTCTCTTGCTTACGGGTTACGGAGCGGGGCCGAGCATCGCCCCCACATCCCACGGCAGCCGCACCGGGAAAAGGGGCTGAAAGCTCTTTTTTCGGCCAAAAATCATAAAGAAGGATGCTGAGCTTCCCTTCCCCCCGGGGATGAGCCCGGCGCCCGTCCCTCTACGTGGGCCCGCCGGACTGAGCCCGTGGGACGCCTCCCGTGAAAACCACCCAGGCGCTGCTCCCGCCGTGGGCAGGGATCGAGCTCAGCCCAAACCCACCCCACGCTGGGAGATCTCGCCGCAATGATCCCCCTCTAATCCCTTAGTGCCGACGCTTTCGGTGGGGATTATGAGCGTTCGGGCTCCCGCACACGGATCTGGCTCGAAGCACGTCAGTAACGAGCTCGTGGGTATCTGCTGTCGTGCGTGACACGGGCTAAAGGGAATTGAGAGAATCCCGTTGTACCGAGCAAAATGTTCGTGTAAAGGCTCTAAAAGTCCAGGGAAAGGCTTCGCTTCTCGCTAGGTTTTGTTCCCTCACCAACTCCTTCTAGATGTTTACAGAGATTTGGCCGAGATCGGGAGAGAACCCGGAGCTGAAGGCGTCGGGCCTGGGCCCCTCGACGGGCAGCCCCGACCTCCAGCGCGGCCTGCGCCTGCCCTCGGGCTGTCCCGGCTCCTCCGGGCTCCGGGACCCCCGGGCACCCCACCGGGGCTGCCCCGAGGGCTGCAGGCGCGGTGGTGCTGCGGGGCAGGGATGTGCGGGCAGGGGCCGGGAGACAGGGACTCCCCGAGGGTCTCTCTGACTCCGCGTCCCTCCCCATCGACCGAGGCGCTCCGGAGCCTCGGTTATCCCGTCAGGGGAAGGGAATGGGGAAAGAGATGCGGATAGGGACGGGAACTGGGATGGGAAGGGGAAAGGGGATTGGAATTGAAGATTGGGGTGGAGATGGCGATGCGGATGAGGACGGGGATGGGTCTGAAGCGGGGGACAAGGACCGTAATAATGATCGGGCTTGGGCTGCGCTTCGAAGGGGCCAGCGGCTGTTTGGGTGTCTGCTCTCCCGCAGCGAGCAGAACGGCTAATTTGCTTTATATGGCGGGGGATCAAATGCCGGGCTGTAACCTCTCGCTTCAGGTACTCGCCCGCCCCGGCCCCTTCCTTCCTGCGCGGCCCCTCCCGCGCCCTCCCCCGCCGCGCCGCCGGCCCCANTGGGGAGGGCTGGGGGCGGCGGGCGGGGAGGCATCGCCCGCTGATGGTTCCCAGCGCGTTTCGGAGCCGGGCTCCTGGAAGAAAAACTCGTGAATTCGGCGTGAATAAATCGCTGCCGGGCTCTGCCGGCCGAGCGCATCCCGCCGGCTCCCACCGGCCGCAGCCGGGTATTTGGGGCCTAAAAAAGAAGGAAGAGGTTTCACGTCTCCGGCAGTGTTTTCACAGAACGGCCTTGGAATTTCAGGGGAGAAAGCTGTTGTTAATCGTTTGGGGATTTTGTGGTTTTTGGGGGTTTTTTTCCCCGTGTTTTTGGATGAGGTGTGAATTGCTGGAGCTAGGCAGTGGAGTTTGTATGTGTGTGGCTGCAAGGGGCGGCGCGGGGTCCTGCGGCCACAGATTTAGCTGGAAACCCGGCACATATATGCGTGTGTGTATATAAATATACATACATATTATACATAAACATCAAATACATAATATAAAACATATAATATAAAGAGATATTATGTTTATATAATAATATAAAATATCTAAGATATAACATTATAGTCTTTACTGTAATACTTAGATGTATATTTATTTAAAACGGGTGCCAGCGTGTTCTATCCAGTCGGATACAGTATCTAGGACAAATGCAGTTTACTGACGACATGGTTGGGGTTTTTTAACGCCAGTATTTAATGTATTTTAAAGGCCAGTACTTAATACATTTTAAAGGCCAGTATTTAAATGTGTGACGGCGAAACTTTCACTTCCCAAGCCATTTTCATCTGCGGAGCCGTCGCTCTGTATCCGTAGACCTGAATGGAAACGGAGGATCCCAATTTCTTTTTCTGCATTTAAGAGAGAAAGAGCAGAGCGTCGACACCCAGAGCAAGGGAGCAACACGCGTTAGAATATCTAGAAGTCAGTATCATTTCCAAGATGAACTATTCCTCACTATTTTGAGTAGCGGATTAGATAAAAGGCTCTTTACATCACTCTCGGCTCGGTTCCGCAGGGATCAACCGAGAGCAGGGTCAGGCCCTGCAGGGAGGGAGGCGATTTCAGCGCGGGCCGAGGAGCAGAGCCCGCAGAGACTCCCCTAAAAGTCCTTCCCCCGCCGCCGAGGTCGCTCCCGTGTCGCTGGGGGAGGACAGGCCGAGCATCGGGTGAGGGAACCGAGCCGAGTAGGGCTGGGCCAGACAGGGGAGAACCGAGTGGAACCGGCCGAGCGGCGGCCGCTGCCCGCGGGGAGCAGCATCCTCGGGAATGGGCTCGCTGTCCCCTCCTCGGGCGCTTCTTCATAGAAAAATTGCGGGACTGCAGTTCATGGAGAGGGGTAGAAATTGTCACCGCGACGAAAATATCCTGAAAAATTCCAGGAAGGGTATTCCGGGACTGTATCCGGGCCCCGCCGCCCGCCGCGTTCAGCCCGGCCCGGCAGCTGTCTGATGACACCGAGGGGAAAGCTTTTGGGTTGATTTAAATTATTTTCATTTTTAACATCACACACACTCAAAGTCATGCCATAATTAGGGTTACCCCTAAAACTGCCGCTTTAAGGGTAAAACTTGACCACGTCCGGAGGAGGGGACGGAACCGGGAGGGACCCAGGACCCGACTCACGTTCCGGGGGTCGTGCACCGCTCTGGCCCCGGGGTCTCCGCTCCGCTTCCCCGCGAGGAAGGAGGAGAAGGGCCCGGGGTTCCTTGCAGGGTCCGGTCGCCGGGACACCGAGGCACCCTGCAGCCCCGGGGGCCCCGAGCGCTGCCCGGCGCTGACGGCCCCTCTCTCCCGCAGCGGTGCTGAAGGCGGAGCCGGCCGCCGTGTTCAAGTTCCCGCTGGCTCCCCTGGGCTGCTCGGGGCTGGGCTCGGCGCTGCTGGCCGCCGGCTCGGGGCTGCAGGGCGGCTCCGCATCGCCACATCTCCCGCTGGAGCTGCACCTCCGCGGCAAGCTGGAACCGGGGCCCCCGGAGCCCGGCAAGGCCAAGAAGGGGCGCCGAAGCCGCACCGTGTTCACCGAGCTGCAGCTCATGGGGCTGGAGAAGCGCTTCGAGAAGCAGAAATACCTCTCCACGCCCGACAGGTAGGCGATGGCGACCCTCGAATCGCGGGCGCGAAGCGACGGGACGGGGCTCATTTTGCCTGGAAAAAGTCGGGGAGCTGCAATCCGAGAGGGACGCTGCCGGGCTGACCGCCTCTCTCTCTCGCCCGCAGAATAGACCTGGCCGAATCGCTCGGGCTCAGCCAGCTCCAGGTGAAAACCTGGTACCAGAACAGGCGCATGAAATGGAAGAAAATAGTAAGTGTTCCTTGATCGCCCACCCCTTCGACGGTCTCTGTCCGCGTTCGATCGGGTATCGAGCGCTGCCCCGGGGGCTCGTCCTCCTGCTTATCGGCCCTGGGTTAATAATGATGATGATAGTAGTAGTAACAACAACAACAATAATAATAATAATAATTATATGCCCCTGGTCTTTAAGGCCAGCACCGCCTGGGCCCCGGCCCCCTCCCCATCCCCAGCCCTGTCTAAGCCCTCCTGCTGCACCGCTCGGCCCCCGGGGGCGATGGGCGGTGGGCTCAGCCCGACAGGACCCTCACTGCAGCCGCGGCCCGGGCAGAGCGGGGTTCCTGCGCCCCGGGCTGACGGCAGCACTGTTTTACCGGGGTGTCCCCCTCCTCTGCCCCCTCCCCGCCTCGCAGGTGTTACAGGGGGGCGGCCTGGAGTCCCCCACCAAGCCGAAGGGCCGCCCCAAGAAGAACTCGATCCCCAGCAGCGAGCAGCTCTCAGAGCAGGAGCGAGCCCGGGACGCCGAGAAGCCGCCCGAGAGCCTGGGCTCGCCGGCCGAGGTCAGCCAGGAGGAGTGAGGGCGAGCGCCCGGGGAAAGAGGACGGAGGGCAGCTCGGACGGCGGCTGCGGCCGCTTCGGACTCGGGAGGTCGGGACGCTTTGACCGGCCACGGCCGCGGGATTGCTGTGCGACGGCCCGAGGGGCCAGGAGGACACTGGAGCCCACCTTCCACATCTACTCGCTGTCTAAAACCCTGTGGTGCCCCTAGTTATTCGAAAACTGCATTTTACGATCAGTTTTATTAATGCGAAGATTTACTTTATTTACTTTATTTCAATAAAGTATTTTATGAACTATCGCTCTGAGTAACATAATGCTTTGGGGTTAATGTTTTTAAATTTGCTTTCCTTTTTTTTTCTTTTTTTTTTCTTTTTTTTCCCTCGCGGAGACAAGTTAGAGATTCAAACTCAAATTCCAGGCAGATGTACAGAGAGAGCGAAGCGCGGTGGTACCGGAAAGATTCTCGCACCGTTTTCCCCGACAGCTCGTCTGCCCGTGGCCGGGAGAGGCCAAACCCACAGTGTTTTTTTGGGCAAATTCGGATACTTTCGCATTTTAAAGATACTTTAATTGCTGACAGATAGATTAATTATCTCCCGCATCAAGCATTGTAAATGATACTTTAAAAAAACCTTCGTGAGTGGCTGCGACGTAGCACGAAATCTTGGCTGTTTGTTGTTATTGTCTCTCTTTTTTTTTTTTTTTTTTTTTTGTTTTCCCCGAGTCCCTGCTCCGCGTTTTTCCGTCGGGATGTCAAATTACAGAGCATCTACCGAGACGTGCAATTACCGCCATTCTGCCGAGAAACAGCAGCACGGCAGGGAACGGCGAGAGCGGAGAGCGGGGGGACAGCCCCAGGCTGAGCCTCTGCTGCGGGGGCGCCTCGCAATTAGCGGCGCTAATTATCGCTCGAGGCTCCTCGGTGCCTCCCTGCCCGCCCCCGGGGTGCCCCCAGGGCCGGCGGGTCCGGAGCAGCCCCGCACCGCAGCCGGCTCCGAGGAGCGCTCCAGCCCGCGCTAAGGGCACCAAGACGGCGGCCCGGTGGGAGAGGAAGGAGCACAGCGGACAACACCGACGGGCTTTAACTCCTAATAGCCCCGAGCCGCCGCCGGTGGAGCCGTCGGCGGGCGCCGAGGTGAATCTGCGCTGGATTCATCCCGGTCGGTCCCAGTTTTTCTCGCTTCGCCGCTCTCCAGGGCTACGGCCCCGCTGCAATGAGGCTCCGGGGTACGCGGAGGGCAGGGGGTGCCCTCTACCCCGGCCCTGCTCGGGAGGTGGCCGGGGATTCCTCCATCCCACGTTTAATCGGCTCCCGGGACGAGCGGTGGAGGACACGGCCGGTGCTGGGCAAACAGGAAACAACCTCATGTTCTTAGGCTGAAACGATTTAGATATTTAACCAAACAATTCGTTGGAAACGTTTTGCTTAACCTGGGGATGAGGATGAAGGCTGGGGAGAGGGAAGACAGCGGCGGGGCTGACAGAGCCGGAGGTCTGCGAGGGCAGGGCCCGGTGGGCGTGTGGCTTTGTCACCTCATTGTCACTTCTGCCTATTGTTTCTGGCGGCTTCAGTGCACTTGAGAACAGCAGCCGGTTTTAATTAAAAGGGCGATTCATTGGCGCATTAACCCAAATTAACAGAAGAACGAGCTGTGTCCATTCCCGATGTCACAGAGGGCTGGAATTGCCGGCCTTCAGTCGGTGCTATCGCGCTCGACACAGAACGATAATATTTTCTTTTCGCACTTGAGTAAGTGGCGAAGTGGTTATTTTCTCGCAGACCATAAAGTGATTACTTTTCGCAGGCCGTGAAGGTATTAAATAGGGTAAGTTGCTTTATTGTTTTTTTCTTTTTCCCAGACAGCGAGCGAGAAGAGCGAGGCAGGGTTTGGGATGCTCTGGTAAGCGGGGTTTCTGCCGAGTCGGAGCCGGGCAGCGGGTCCGGTCCTGCCGGGCGTCCGGGGTTCCTCTCCCCGCACACCGAGTGGCCGCGCAGGGGTCTCTCTCCGCGGCTTCTGCACGGCGGGATCCAGAGGTAATGTTTTTTCTTGTTGTCCCACGGCAGGAAAAGCTCCGAGGGGGCTCAGGAGAACCTCCTCTCGCCCACGAGCAGATGCCCGTCCCGCGTGGAGCTGACTGCGTGCCCGGAGGCCCCGGGCTCTCCAGCGCTGTTCTGCCGTCTCCTACTCGGCGATTCCCTCCAGCAGGACGGAGCAGGTGGGACAGGACCCGGCTGGCCCTGGAGGGAGCAGGGACGGCTCTCCCGGGACAGGGACACGCTGCCCGTGTGCGGGTGGGTGAACGCGCTGTGAAGGGGCACGCTGTTCCTCCAGCACTGGCACCTCCGCACTCACGGGCTCCCCATCGGAGCCGCCTGCCCAGGAGCGATTTAGTCATGATTTTAATGACCAACTTTCGCTTCGGGAGGAGCCGGTTACAGCCCAGAGCGGGATTGAGCCGGGCTGAGGAGCCCTCCTGCCTCCGCACTGATGCTGATGAAACCCAGAATCTTCTCGGGCACCCGAGAAGCCTATCAAAATTATCAGACAATATACGTAATAGGATTTTTTTAATCGGTTGGTTTGTTTTTGTTGTGTATTTTTTTTGTTTGGTTTTCTTATGAATGAATTATATATTTAGATATATTTATCTTTTAACGATTTCGTGTGTTGTTTTCTGTTAAAGTTTAATTTCCCACAGTTTCCCGCAGCGTCTCCAGGCAGGCCGCCTGTTGGGCTGGCTGGTGTGGCATCACACCTCAGTGACAGCAGCTCGGGGCCAGGAGCACGCAGGTCCCGCTGAGGTACACTCCAATGGATGGGTAGTCCACGGACTGGAGGTGGAACGAGGTGATCTTTAATATCCCTCCCAGCCCAAACCATCCCGAGGCTCTGCGATTCTGTGTGAAAAGCAAAGGCAAGCGCCACCAGCCGCCAGTGACAGCCCTTTAAAATGTGTTTGGTAATATCCCCGTGCATTTAAAACAAGGGCTTTGGGGCTCACCTCGACCAGCATCAATTAACATTTTTGGCTGGTGAGCGACCACAAGGAAATTACACCAGGCCTCACCTGCACACAGGTGGAAAATTTTGGTTAGTGCCACATACTTGTTTCCCTTTCTAATTACCTTTTACCGCTGTAATGAAGCAGCGTGGGTGCTGTTAGGCTGTGATGGGTGAGACATAGCAGAGTTGTCTCAGCCAAGACACTCAAAGGTGTTCGACAGGAGCCTTGGGGAAGATCTGGATGATTTTGTTCAGTAATTTCTCCTCAGAGCCCTCTTCTGCCCGTGGGAATGATCTCTCTCTGCAGCACCCCAAAGCTGCCAGAAAAGCTGCTCCCCCAAACTGAGGGTCATTTGCTAGTGCTGTATAATTCAGAGGCCAGTAAAGTACATTTGTAGCTGATTTTTATTCTCCTTTCTGTGTATAAATAATATGTACCGGTGTAACACATTTATTCTGGCAGAAATGCACCCGTGCCAGGGAACTCCACCGTTTTAATTACCAGTATAGGTACAACAATGCGTGTTTTCCCTATAAATGAAGTACAAAGGCATAGACTGCAGGCTGGAAAAGTGGGTCCTTCCCATGTTTGAATGCCAGCTGGGTCACAGGTAATCAGCAAATGTTGGTTTTCTGAACAAAAATCTACTTAGGTGAGTTTCCAATTCAAACATCCTAAATTCCCTTTTTATGAAGCATCTCAAAGAAACCTGAGAAAGGTTCTGCTTTTCCACCGATGTCAATTTAAATATAGCTCCGTGGATCCAGGGGGTTTGAATATTAGTGACATGGGTGTTTATACAGAGGTAGTGCTCCATCAGGAGAGGACCTGGGGTGGTGCTCTGAGGGGGTGTCCCACTGCTGGGGGCGGTGGCACGGCCCTGATTTTCTGCTCCACACCTGCAAGGCAAAGGGAGATCTACTCTGCCCTTCTGGAAGAAAAGTCTGATCCTAGAGCGATGCCATGAAGGTGCTTTCTACCAAAAGAAGCCCAGAAGCACAGACTTGGTGCTACACTTACCCCTCCAGAGGGTGGGAAACTGCAGAGCGGGATGGAGGGGGGATGAGAAGTGGATGGGGGAGTATGGAGGGGTGTGGAGGGTCTGATGGAGGGGACGTGGGAGGATTCAGGGGGCTATGTGGGGGGGCAGGGAGGGATGTGGGGAGGATGGAGGAGTGGGGATGCGAGGGGATGGGACATGATGCAAGGATATGTGGGGAGTAATGTTGAGGGGTGTGAGGAGGGATGAAGGATGCGGGGTGTTGTGTGGGGGGCTGTGGGGCTGACGAGTGAGGAGGCTGGAGGGGGATGCAGGGAGGACGGGGGAGTGGGAGGTGAGATATGGGGGTTTTGAGGGGATGGGAAAGTGGGGAAGGATGCAAGACGGTGTGTGTGGGGCTGTGGGGTGGATGGGGAGGAATATTGAGGGATGTGGGGTTGTGAGGGAGGGGTTGCAGGACTTCTAGTGAGGCATGGAGAGGAGGGAGGGGGACACTGCAGCCTGCACTCCCCGAGTACTGATCAAACACCCCACCTTGCACTATGTGTGCGTGCTGAGCTGAAGCTGGGGTGGGTCAGGCCTTCTTGGACTCGGGGAGAAACCATTAACATCTACCTGGGACTTTCCCCCACCATTTGGGTCCATAATAAAATGAAGGGATCAATACAACCTACTGAGTTCAGCCAAATTCTCTAAAATTCATTAACTAGAATGTGAAAGTCCTGTTATTAGATGTTTGTCTTAACCCAAAATGTTGGATTGAGGTCATTACACAGACATTAAATTTGGTTGTTTCAGCTGACTTGTATGGTAGATAAAATCTAAACACTGAATTACTTATTCCCTGAAATTCGGCCCAGTAATGTGTCAGTGAGGTTCAGGGCAAGTTTGCATTACCACACTCGCGTGGCTTTGCAGGCTGGTCTCCTTGCCTGGCTCAGCTTTGCCATGAAATCTGTAGGAAATGTGCCAGAAGCCAGGCCTGGGGACAGGGATGGTTACCTTTAATGGGGTGAGGGATGGCTGTTGCATCAATTTTCGTAGCAGACATTAAAAATGCATCCTTTTGTCCAGGCAGCTCTGCGCTGATGGAAAAAAGTCACAGTCGTGCATGGACTCATCTGTTTACAAACAGAGTCCATTAAAACATGATTATGTACAACATGCGCTCTTCCTCTGCAAGATCCTCAAATCCGTGGTTTACATTATTTACAAAATAAGCTTGAAGCGTTTTTAAAACATATTTTTTTTTTTTTTAGGAACTGAACGTGGAAGCTTTCCGAAATTCAAACGGTGTATAAGGCAAATGAATAAAGGAGCGATTTGTGTCTTCTGGAACGAGAAGATTCCACTTTTTCCAAATGATTTTCCCCTCAGAGAGTTAATTTAAAGAGCGTTAGGCAGCGCACGCTCACTCTCCGAAAAGATATTGAAGCTAGCGGATTATATTTGACAGGAGGATAGTATTTGAGGGGAAACCCTTGAGCCAGTGCTGAAGAGCTCCCCTGCCGAGCTCCAGTAGAGATACGCTTCAAGTGGGATGTTCATTCGTACTCAGGAGTTACTCGGGAGTGGCTTTTGCAGCGAAATTTATGCAAACCCCCATTAATTTGTGGCAACTGTTTCCAGCCCGATGGTGCGTAACAAGGCTGAAAACTCGCTTACGCAGGACGCCCGGACCTCAGCGATGTTCCGGCAGGATAAAGCAAATAAAGGGGAACCGGAGCCCGCAGGAGGAGAGGCAGATGTGCGGGAGTTATTCGAGTTATTCGAGGAGAACGCGGCGCGTCCCGGGAACTCCGACGTCTGGTTGGAGACACGGGATTACAGCGACGAGGAGGAGAGAGCCTTCAGCGCTGCGCTGGGCCGTTCTACAGAAATGACAGTCATTTTAGATGAATTACATGGATTTCTTATGAATTATCTCCTGCAAATCTCAAGCTGTTAATTTGCGTAGCGCGAATATTGTGCCAGGGAAGTGTTCGGAGGGAAAAAAAAAGCTACTTACGGCAGGAGATCTCAGCAAAATGCAGGTCTGATTTTGTCTGGCAAGGACAAAATGCAATTTTTTCCCCAAATGCAATTTTTTTTCGCCACAGTGAGGTCTCCAAGGGAGAAGTTGGCTGTTCAGTCTGAGCCAACAGCCTTTTTCCTTCTCTGCTGCTTGACAAGGTCTTAGAGAGATCCCCCACTGTTAATGCTGCTATGAACACTTTCCGAGGTATTTACTGAAGTTTAAGCACTGGTACTTAAGAATATAACATGCATCCCAAATATTTTCAGATTATATTCTCTCCTAATTATATAATTTTCTGAAATATGGAAGTGAGTAACATCCGATCTAAATCAAAACAGATTTTAATACATATTTAAAGAAAACAAGAAATTTTGTGCATTTTCTTTCTGTAGAAGTGAGAGCCGGTTTGCTGACTATTTCCATTTATTGACTAGAAATCCTCATCGGGCCTGTTCAGTCTGTGTAAAATGCTGGATATTTGTGCCAGTCCTTGAAGATGCTCCAAGCCTCCTCTCATTGCCTCTTGGAGCCTTATTGATGCCACACGAAAGGTTGAAAGGGCCCTGCAGGGCTTTTTAAAAAAAACTTTCTGTGGTGTGCTGTGAAATTTCCACATTAATTAGCATGGAAATATTTCATATTCAGATTTCATACCGCCAATTTAAGAAGTCACAGAGTGCTGCTTGTTCCCTGGTGTGTCTCAGTAGGCAAGTGCTGGTGTACAGACCACGTGTGTAAAACTGAACAGAACATGTTAAGCTTTGTGATTATTGGAAATTAAAATTCCTTATTCCCTAGTATTTGTACTGGTAAAGTACGAGAGTTCAAATATTTGCAGAACGCGGCTGTGAAGCAGCTGTAAATGTGGCTGAATTTGCTTCTGAATTTAAATGAGTATTTGCAAATTTTTGGCTAAACTGTAATGCACGTGTGGATGGGCCGGGGGGTTTGTAGCTGCCAGTGCTTTACACTTACCAGTGTGCAAATTGCAGCTAAGCCCACTGGATTAAACTTTTATTCATTTAAAAGGAAAAAAATACAACCTCCCTTGAAAAAAATCCTAAATCAAACCCCTTCAAAAAAACCCAAAACCCCCCAAACAACAAAACACAGAGACCATCAGAAGCTTTAGATAAACACGCATTAGCGGGCTGGGGAAAAAGTAAATTGTGTGTCGTTTAACTTTGGAATTTCCAGGTTGGAGGAGGAGTTTGCTGCTCGGGCTTCAGCCCTGCAAAGTCGAGATCTTCCTCTGCGGTTCCAAAGAGCTCACTCTGCGGGTGGGAGATAAGGAATTTGGAGTGGTTTTCGGCAAACGTCATTTTAAGCCCAATTTTGTATTTCCAGTGTGGAAACGGGGCCGGTGTGATGAGGGCTCGGGATGTTTGGTTTCAAAGGGATGCGGTTTGCTAAGGTTTGGGAGGCTCCTTAAGGCAAGCACCGCTGGGCGATGCGCTCCAGAGGCAGTCGTGGCTCTGCCGGCTGCGGGACACGCGTAATTCCAGTTAAATTCCAGTTAGTTCTGCCGCCCTTATCGCACCGGGGAATATCTGCATGGCAAAGCACTCAGAGGTTTCTGTGAGGACCCTCTTGCTTGTCCTCCTGTAATTCCCGCTCTGCGTTTTCAGGATCGCTTCGTGCTCCCCCGACATCCGCAGTGAAAAGGAACCCAAGGGATCCAGGAGGTCACAGACCCCGGAATGTGCCTTGTGGAGCGTCTTGAGCACTTCCACCAGGCTTTGGAGCGCCCAGAGGTGCTGGATGCACGGCCAGAGGGGCTGCAGCTGAAGCGTGAGGGTGATGTCCAACACCAAAAGCTGGAGTACGTCTGTGGCATTCGTGTGGTCAGAAGCTCATACCTGTTGTCTGCTCTAGAGACTCCCAAATTCCTCTTCCCCCAAAAAGGGTGATGTTTTCTGTTTTCCAGGTCTCTAAACACATAAAAGGCATTTCTTGCTTCCTTGCTTTATATATGGCTAGTTTTTAGGTGACTGTGCTTTCCTCTTACCCATTCATTTCATCCTTCCAGTAGAGCCCTTTTTACTCTGGTGTGTGATTTATTTTTTAGGTTTTGAAGCGGTGCTTTGTTACTATTCAGAAAGGATGTCTTTCAGAAGGACAAGGAGCACGTCATGAAGGCAAGGAAGGGGATCTTTGCTGTGAGGCTTTTAAGCCTCCAGTCTGAAAAACCACGTAACCTGTTGGGTTGTGCTTAACAGGGATGCACATGGAAATGCTGCTCAGAGACACCTGCAGGGAGGCAGAAAAAACCCTCTGTCTTGTCTTGAACTCTCCCAAAGCAGTCCTAGAGTGTTTTTAGGGTATATTTACACTCTGTTAGCATTTAGGAGATCCGGTCAGAGACTGGCTGGTGTTGTAATGTCGGATGGGTACGGCCATCCTGTCGTGTTCTCTTTCTTGTGTTGCAATCCTTGCGGTTTTTATGAAGGGATTTCTAAAAGCAACTGACATCCTGACATCCTCTCTGTGACTATATTGTTATATAGCCAACAATATAGCAAACAGACCTGTTGGCTGGATATGGAAAAAAAATTAATAAGAAAAGATATTTCTTTGTAGCTACATTTTTTTTTAATTCAGTGTGGTCCCTCAGTGTCTTCTCTCAGATGAGACAAACTCCAGAGATGTTATCCCCATATGAATTTGGAAGAGTTATGTTTGGGTTGGCTGAGAAAATATTACCTTTATAACCAGAGAGCCCAGCATTGGCAGCACCCAAAACTGGGTCAATGACTGTGGCACATATTTGAGTTTTCTGCCCTATTAACATTAAAAACCCCGCTGTGTTTTCTTGGGCTTGGGTATGTGCACTCTACAAGAATTCTCTTCTTTGACCTTACGTTTACACATCTCACATTTTCCAGGTGCGTTTTTCCTGGTGATATTTTTATTATTAGTATTCATGGTCAGTGTGTCCTTGAGAGTCCACAAATCCTGCCCAATATACATTCTGTTCCTGCATTCAACGCAGATGAAAAGCTTCAAGGCAAAGCATAATTTTCACGGTGGAAGATTTTATAAATAGAGCTGCTGTACCTGGGAGATGCAACTAGTCCTCCCAGGAATGAACTGTAGGTTTAATCCTGAATCCTTATACGAACCGATTTTTGTAAAGAGACGAGAGAGTTGGAGACAATGATTGGTCTAAAATGGCACAAATATGGGTTTTGTCCTGTTCGTTTTTAACCAGAAGGATTTTTCCCGGCACTGCCCAGGTTCTTGAGCTGGGTTTGGCACAACCTTATTCAGTATATTCAGATCCCTCGAGTTTCTATTTCACTGCCACCCTTAAGAATTGACTTGTGGTGAAGAACCACTTCAACAATGAGGAGATGAATAGTGAGATAACCCCATCGATTTTACATTCTGGGTTACACTCTCCTTTCTTCATTTCAATCCCTAATGAGGTGCTGAAACAACCAAGTTTTGGTGCCTGCACCCTCCACACTTCTCTGTCGATAACAATATTTATCCACAGAGAAGGGAGACAGTCAGAAAGCTCAATCTCCTAAGACTATAAGGACTGGTTCAGGACTATAAGGACTCTAAGATTTGTCAGAGGTCAGCACCGTGCCTAGAAAAAGGTAGGAAAAGAGTGATTCTCCTCTGAGCAACCAGTGATGCTTCTCTGTCTTGCAGTTGTGCTTTACATCCCTTGGATTTCCAGAGGCACAAGTGGACCTGTGTCTGGGCCTCCAGCAGGAATTTCTTACCTTTAGGTGTCATTTTCAGCCAACGTGTCCTTGGTATGTGCCGCATTTTCTGGGAACAACCTCCGTTGTCTGAGTGACGCATGAAGAGCTACTTCCCACTGTTTGCTTTGCTAATTTGCCACCTGATAATTTCCCTTGATTCACTTAGCAGGGGGTGTTGCCACAAAGATAACTTTTATCCCCATGCAAATCTTTGTTTTATGGAGCTCTGTTATCATTTCCCTCAATGTTTTCTTGCCCTCCCTGCTCCTCCTTGGGCTGTGCTGGGGTTCCTCACACTCTGGTTTAAATGTGGTGGGTTTAATTTCTAACTGAAGAGCATCAGGGACATCCCTGCCCGTGGCAGGGGAGTTGGAACCAGGTGATCTTTAAGGTCCCTTCCAACCCAAGCTATTCTGGATTCTCTGATTCTACGTAGGCACATGCAGTGGTTTTAAAACAAGCCCTTGGCACAGCCCGTTCTCATGTTCTTCCATATATTTTACCAAGAGCTTTCCCAGAGTTCTGGATATACATCCACGTCCATCTGCGGTACCTTAAATCCCGTGTGTCAGTGTTTTTTGGAGTGAAACCCAGTCCCCAGTGCTAAAATAACCCCGCCTCTAATGGCTGGTGTGGATTCAGAGCCCGTCAGAGGAATTCTTCCTTTGATTCCCGAGGAAACTTTGAATGTTCTATTCCACAAGGTTATGGTTGAGGTGCTGACTGGGCAACGGAGCTGTGCTGTGCAGAGAGAAAGGTGGAAGCCTCTTCAGAGGTTGTGGTTGCAACCCCGTTCACTTCTAAAGCTGGTTTAGATTTCTCTTAATTAACTGTACATGTAAAGATTTGGCATCCACTGATGTCACGTTTCATCATTGGAAAGTGTTTGCTGAAAAGTGTTCAAAAAATTGGACTGAAACCAGCGAGAATGGCAACTCTTTCCTGTGTGTCTGATGTTTCATCCTGTCCCTGAAGACTCTCAATGAATCCAGAGATGTTCTCCAAAGTCAGATGGTGCAAAAAACCCCCATGAAAACCAACGAAAAGGGGGAAAAAGATGGATAAAAAGTTTGTTGCCTCAGCAAATGTGGAAAACTTTCCCTCTAGATTAATCCTGCATGGTTTTGAGTGGAAATAGACTTCAGGGGTCTTCACAAATATGTATCTGTGTATGTTCAGGTGGATGTTTCTCAGGAGGTGTCACCGAGGATCAGAGTTTAAGGAAAAGACTAGTGGAGCCAAAGATAGTTTCTCCTGTTGAGGGGTAAACTGCAGGTGTTACAGCTGGAAGCAGTTTGAAAACAACTAAACCCTCCTCCCACAGTCCCCAAAAATCCATCCACGTAAAAGAAAATAAAGAAGAAAATCCCCAAAGAATAGCGGCAAAACCTTACCCAAGTTTTTGAGCTTGCAAAGTGAAGATGGTGTCATATCTGCTTATGAAACCCGAAAACTTTTCCTTAATAAAAACAACCATTGAAGACCTATAACATTATTTTATTTTATTTTATTTTATTTTATTTTATTTTATTTTATTTTATTTTATTTTATTTTATTATTTTATTTTGTCAGGAGGTGCAATAGAATCCTTGAAGTGAATTGCAGGTTTTTTCATGGGATTTAATGAAGTTAAGATTTTACCTCCTGGGTCTGAACAGGAAAATCTTAGCCCCTATCCAAAATAAATGGAGTTTCTTTTCAAAGTAGGAAGACACACGAAATTCTTTGGAGAAAGATGTGAAGAAATAACACCTAAGGACAGTTTTACATTTTCTTGATGTATATTATGCATCCCTTTCCTACAAGTTTCCCCCCACCCTCCAAGTGCACTCATCACACACCTAGAAAATGCAGCAGAAGTGGTAATGTAACAACAGCAACTGAGTATATCAAAAACCCTTTTAATTCCTAAATTCTTTTTAGGAGTATTTATTAGAAGCTAAAAATCAAGGTAGATTTTGGGCAAGTGGAGTTGCCCCAGCGATCTGAGAGGCAAATTAGGGTGTTTTCTTTAGTGATGTGGATATTTATTTGTACTTGGACCGAATGTGTTTCTGCCTGTGAGGCTTTTTCAGAGTCACAGCTACAGATCTCTGTGTGTTTGTACGTCATGTGAGACGGCTGATCCTGCTGGTAGAGCTTTATTTGCCAGGTGTGAAGCTGCTTGGGGGCTGTTTCTGCAGCAGAGGAGGCTCTGAGCCTGTTCAAGTTTAGAAGCCACACCACCCCTGCAGATCCTTGAAAGAGCCAGAGCCAGCTCCCTCCATCCCAGAAAGAGAAAAGACATCTGGTTTTCTATGACTCTTCACATCTTCTTTTATTAATACCTAATACAGGAGTGGCCAAAAAATTAAAGTTTCCTTGATTAACTCAGCTGCTAAACCCAGAATGATCCCAACATTGCACCTGAGGGTTTCGATGTGGGGTCACCTCTGGGTGGAAGTTCTTTTAACCACGTGCAGCAGAACCACACAGAGGTTTATAGTGCAGGGTGGAGCGGGCACCACACATACCACGGTTGCAGGGAGAGGTTTTGGTGGGACAAACCAACCTGGAGGCTGAAGTGTAGGACAGGACCAAGTGAGGTCACCAGAGGAGGTGGCTCGTTCTGCAGGGGATTTACAGCCTCCCCTGCAGAGGGTTTGCACCCGGACAAACCCTGGGAGCACAGACTGGCATCCAACCCCGCAGGGGCTTCCCGTGGAAAGGGCCAGGTTTGGAATTCTGGCCAACAAGGCTGAGACCACCAAACAGTCTCAGGAGGAGACTCTGCTGCTGCACTGGAGGTGTGTTTGCATCCTGTAGGGAAGTGTTTCACAGCAATGGAGTTTTCCTTTGGATACCCCACGCACCTGGGAATGGGCTCAAGGGCCACAGCGTTCCAGAAGGATGTTGGTGCCCTGGAGCTCTGACAGCCTTCAAGTGTCTGGTCTTGTCTGGAGGAGCAACAATGTCATGTCTAAGTTGGTCAGCTCAGCTCGAATCATGGGTGTGAGTGTTGTTTGGAGGTTAAAGGAGGCAGAAGGATAAGTAACGCTGGCAGTGCTGTGCTTATTTTTATTTAATAGCCTGCATGAATTTCAAATCTGCCGCAAACATCACATTCAGACTGAAATTTTGCAGTGCAGGGACACCCCAAAGTGATGCTGGGTATCAGTGTGTTAGAAAAGAAGGAAAGAGAGAGGGAATAAAAAAAAAAAAAGGAAGAAAAAGGCTCCCCAAGAGTTTAAAATGGAATTGTGGTTTGTGTTGGATCCTTGTCCTGTAAGCTTAAAGCACTCTGGTCCACCTGAAGGATCAAAAGTGTCCTCAAGCCCTTAAATAGATGACTCGGAAATACTTGAAATGTGTTTCATTTTATGGTAAGTTTAATGTTTCTAATCTCGGTGCAATTTACAATTACAATAAATATCACGAAAAATTAATGTGGCCACTTCAAATACAAAGGAACGACAAAGTGTAATCTGAGAAAATTTTATCAACATGCAATTTCCTTAACAAAAACATCCATGTATCATTTCAGCATGCTGAGAAATATTTATCTTTTGGGACAGCAAAATCATTTGCAGAACGTTTTAACTGCTAAATAAATATTTTACTGGCAACTTCTGAGGCATCATAAATGCAGTCAATATAAACAAAGCAATGTGGAAACCAGCTCCAGCCCCGGCTCAAATGGTGTTTGGCTGGTTCATGGCAACACGGAGCTCTGGGATGCATTTGGCCGAGCCTGAGTGCTTGGAAAGCTCTGACTTCTTCCTGCTATTATAAGCAAGTTTGCGGAGTTTATTTGGAAGTTGTGGCAGCGGGAGCCGCAGCGAGCTCTTAGGACTGGTGATGCAAGCAGTGAGTGTTTAGCTGAAACTGCCTTTTAATAGTTAAAATTTGCGGTTTAATTGAATCCAGTGCTTCTGAGGAACGTGGGATTTGCAGCCTTGGGGGGAGGGGTTGTCTGCTTGGCTGAAGAGCAAGAGCATCAAGGCCATGGGGGCTTGAACTTCCTCAAGGGTCTTGGCCAATGTGTTTCACTGCATCGTTCCAGTGCCAGAGTCACAGAGTCACGGAACATGCTGAGCTGGAAGGGACCCACAAGGACCATCCAGTCCAACCCTCAGCCCTGCACAGAACCATCCCCAAGAGTCACCCCCTGTGCCCCAGAGCATCATCCAAACCCTCCCGGAGCTCTGGCAGCCTTGGGGCCGTGCCCACTGCCCTGGGGAGCCTGGGCAGTGCCCACCACCCTCTGGGGGAAGGACCTTTCCCTGAGATCCCACCTGACCCTGCCCTGACACAGCTCCAGCCCTTCCCTGGGTGCTGTCCCTGGTCCCCCAGAGCAGAGATCAGTGCCTGCCCCTCCTCTGCCCCTGGCCAGGGAGTTGTCCCTGCAATGAGGTCTCCCCTCAGTCTCCTCTTCTCCATGTTATCCGTGCTCTCCTTTCTGACCACCCAACTGAAATGGCATTTTAAGGCTGGTTTCAGAAAGGTGCACCAGGGAAGATCTCTGGAAATAGAGCAGAGACTTGTTCCACAGTGCACTTGAAGAAACAGTTATTCCTTACCAGGACTGTCTTTGCCATCCTTCTTCCCAAGGGTAACATCACATCTCAGATGACCTTTTCTTTGTATGTGCCACCTTTAAAGTGGTATTTTCTACCCAAGCTGAGTGATAGTTGTCTGTTTACCAGTAGAGCTGCTCATTTTGATTTGTGTGCCATTATTTGTGTCTAATATGGAATAGTATCTATATTGAATATTTTATTGAATATAAAATTTATTGCATATTTATTGAAAAGTGTTATCTATATTGTATATCAATGTAGTTTCTTAAAGGATTTCTCTTAACATTCAATAACTTTGGTGCTTTATTGGATTCTGCACGATGAAAAATGCCCTGACAGGGGACTCTGATAATCGTACCCAACTGGGTGCTTCTCTTACTGTTCCAGATAATTCAAGAGTGAAAGTTTATTTTAACTGCTGGGAAAGAGATCTTTATTTTCTCTAAGAAATCGCATTTGTGTGCCTCAGCAGCTTGAGTTTCAGCTGTTCTTTTCATTTCCTACTATTTTCATTCAGTGGGACTAAAAAGTAGGTGCAGAAAATCAGATATACATGTGCACACAGAGTAGTGGATGTGGAATTAATGCCACCTTAACATCTGACTCCAGCTTGTGAGAATTAGGCTGAGAATTCCACATATTTTTCCCTGGAAGCAAATTTTTTATAAAGTTGGAGAGAACGGTGAATAATTTGCAGCATTGAAAAATTATTATCTGCTTGCTGCATAAATCTGGGGATTTAAATAGGATTTTGGGGGCATGAATATGTGTATTTTCTGATACTGCCGGGTAAATTTGTTTGGACTTTGTTGTCCAGGTCTTCTCAATGCAAAGGTTGTTACCTGTTGACTGTGGCTCCCTGTAAATAAAGTGCTGGGGTTTAATATTGTCAATATTAAATATTTTTTAATATTGTACATCTTGTATCCTTTCTTCCAAGCTCCTTGTTAAAGAACGTACCTGATTGTTATTTCCCACTGGTTATAAACCTGTCAATGCCAGCTCAAAATCAGGACTCCAGCCCTTGGGTCTCATGAAACTGCCTTGAGAACAATCACAAGCTTAATGACACCGTGATTCCTTCGCTTGTGATTTTCAGGCTGTGCTTTTTAAAGCTTCTCTGTGCTCTTACTGTTCACTCTGTGCCACTGGGGGTTCGAAACAGAGATAAGAAAGATCCCCCACGCCCTGATTGCACTGAGATTCAAGGTAAAATATCACAAGGGAATATTGTGACAGTCCTCAGAACTAAAAGAATTCCTCGTTCACCTGGGGTCACATTAGAAATTACAATATGACAGCTGTGATTAAACAAATATGTAAATCTTTCTGAAGTTCTATGGGATGATAGGGAAAAAAAAAAACCCTTAGATTCTGTTTATAAACATGTCCATCATTACTCTGGTGCTTTATTTCATTTTTGACTTGCAGCTCCCTGCCTCTTTCAGATAAAGCCCACATTTGTCCACGCCAAGTGGGGAATTTTTGAGAATTCTTTTGTGTCCAAAGTCGTGAATTCTTCTTTTCTGGAATCTGCCTAACGAAGGCATAACACATAATTGTGGGAACGATTAACAGGTGTGGAATTCTCAGGGATTCATAGGTAGGAAACCGTTTAAATGCTTACAGAGGGTTTTGAAATTGTGCTTGGTACTGATGTTGGAGGTGCTGTCAAAAGTGAAGCTTCCTTGGGTCCTCCTGAAGCTCTTATTGCAAACAGCCCAGGGAGTTACTCTTTAAATACATAACAGAAATCTGAGAACAAATAAATTTGTAGAATAGAGTAGCATTGGTTCATGGTGAATTTTGCTGCCCAAATAGTCTGCTTTTAATACAGAAATGATGCTCCTGCACCTGTATCCTGCTACCAAAGGGTGCTGAAGCGGGAGGGAAGCAGCTCATGGGGCACATTGACATCATCTCTTCTGTCCTGACAGGCTGGTTAACACGTGGGCTTTTCTGGCCCAACCCTTTCGCTTCAAACATTGTATTTATCAGCCATTTATTAAATGCACCAAACAAGGCCACGCTGGCCAAAAGCTGTCACGGCACATTTTGTTGTCACAGTGCATTTTCTGAGTGCTGAGGAATGAGAGCCCAAGCCGCAAAGTCGGCTCATTTCAGCCTCGATGGCTTTTTAAAAAGCTTGCGGCTTAAAATAATACATTATTAAGGTATTCAGACTTGTCAAAATTGATAATTAATATCCCATTTGTGTTCCACACACATACACAGGGTCTTTTATTATTCCCTTCATTCCTTTGTATCCCAGCCAGGCAGCTCTGAGTCGTGGCCCTCTCCTGCTGCCTTCAGGACCATGTACCTGATCCACGGGACTCTAAAAATAACATGAAGAACTCAAATTTTAAGAGGGAGGGATATATTTATTTTTAAGATCCTGGAAGAAGTTTCTGCTGGGGATAAGGGAGTAGATTTACAGGTGATTATGAACTTCTTCAGGACTGTTTTAATGAATAGGACTAATCTAATCAAACATCGGGTGAAGCACGGAAGTTTGTTGTCTGTTGAGAGCAGAGATCACACACAACGTGTCCCACCTTCAGAAGAGCTTCTGCAGCCAGGGCTCAGAGAGAACAGAGCATGGAACGTCCAGTTCACCCAAGAAACCTGAATTTTTCATCCCGCTTTGGGTCCCAGGTTTGGGAGAACACGCCTTAATTTTTGGACGCCACATCGTGGAGGAAAAGACATTTGGCAGCTCGTGGTTTTTCACCTTTTTGATCCCCAGGTTGGACGAGGATCGGCAAGTTTGCCAAAAATGCCCTGCTTTTGAGTTTCCTCACGGGTGCCAAGCCGAGGGAAGCGCTCTGGAACGTTCCAACCCATCCGCATGAGCATTGGCTGCGCTGAAAAACTGAGTCAACAGGATGTGTAGAAATCCAGGGAATAAGAAAGAAAGCCATCCAGTGATGGGATTCTCTTCCAGCCTCCTGCTGTCATATGGAAGTCATCTTTGCTGGGGATTTCAGCAGCTGTTGCCATCTTTATTGCTAATTATACATTACTCATCCTCATTCCTGACGTTTCTTCAAACTTGTGTCCTTAAAAGCATCTCAGATGAAAAATGCAGAAGCCCCTTGGTAACTTCACATAGTATGTATTTACTACTCACACTGTATTTTTTAAATATATCTGCACTGTACATTGTTAGTATGTAAATATCAGAAAAACAAACTGATAAATTTGACATTAAAAATATGCAGTATCTGTAAGAAGAAAAAAAAAGGAATGGGAAAGGATTTTCCTAATTTCCTCTATATTCAGGCTTTTTTCCTCACGAGCCTGTAGGGTCAGTGCTGGATGTTGTAAATGCTCCAGATCAAGTCTGGCTTGGCTGGTGATAGATTAGAAACCCAGACACTGTGTCTTTAAATGGATCTTAATTCCCTAAGTTAGTCTGTTCTGCATTTACTGCTTAAAAGAGGCGTTTAAGAAAAGACGTGTAATTTCTGTTGGTTTTTCTAATTCAATTCAATTGAGTGTTTTGGAAGCTTTTCTTTGCTTTTGATGTGAAAGCTGCGGCCGGTTGGGAGCAAACACAGCGCACTAGTCAGGTTTTCTCTGCTGCTTGATAATGTGCCAGAGAGACACAATGGGGAGAAAGCTTTAAAAATAAGGATTAATGTGTTTCGGGTTTGTTTTGTGGGGGGTTTTTTAATTTTTTTATTCTAATGTACAGAGCAGTTGTGGTGAGTTAAGAGAGTCAGAAATGAGAATAGCAGGAGATCATTTCTGAAAAGGAGCTCTCATTCTACAGAGGTGTTAATATTTGTAATTAAATTAGTGGAAGGTGTCCCTGCCTGTGGCAGGGGGCTGGAATGAGACGATCTTTAAGGTCTCTTCACACCCAAACCACCGTGGGATTCCATGAAAAAGGCCTGTTTGAAATCTCACAGATACAAATGCGCTGTTTTTTACGAGGGAGTTAATAAAGGTGGAGGTGGAAAAATCCTAAGGGAAGATCGAATCGAAGTGTAAACACTTCTGCTGCTTTTTGAAAGAGAATCGAGGGAAAAGGGACGCAGAAAATTACAGGCTTTGGCAAAATTGTGTCTCAGAGCAACGTTTTCTTTCCAAAGCTTTGCATAATAAAAGGGTCTGTTTTAAAAAGACATCCCCAAGACACCGGAAAATAATCAAACCCTTATTAATCAAAAAGTTACTCCTTTATCAAATAATAGAACTTGCTTGGAAAACAAATTGGCCTCAACTGGATTGCTGCACTGCACTTCAGTTCAAACAACACACAGTAGAAAGGAAGATGTGATTTGCGATGCTTTGGCAAAACACGTTCCCAAACCTCTCATAAAAAAGAGAAACCCCGCATTGTTACTGACCCAAACGCACCGCCCAGGGACGCAGCACAATTCTTTGGGGATTTAATTCCTAATCCCCACTTTTTGGAAACACGATTCTTCACGCTGAAAATCAGAGTCGCAACTTTATTTCCACACACAACTCAGAGTGTGACTTGCATTTTAAATGCAACGAAACACACCTCTACCTCCCACGAGGGTGGTTTTGAGCTGAAAACTTCCATCAGCCCTCCAAAAACTGGACTGATTAAAGCCGGCTTCAATTCCGGAATTATGGCACAGAAATCCAGTCTGTAGCTGTGGTTTAGAAACAGGGAATCAAATAGGCTGGGAAAGACTTCTAAGGTTGATTCCAACCATTACCCCAGTACTGTCAAGTGTCCCCAAGTGTCCCCACGTCCCCAAGTGCCACGTCTGTCAAATCCCTCCAGGGATTCGTATCCCCTCTGGGGATGGTGAGTCCAGGGCTGGTTGATTTGAGGCGGATTTTTTAGCCCTGTTGGTGCCAGTGGCTGGCGGTGGCGCCTTGCTCTTAACGCTCTGCTGTGGCTTTTATCTACTCAACAGCACAAACCAAAATTCCTGGCGAGGGTGTGGAGCAACAGAGGACAAAAAATGGTTATTTTGTACCTCCCAGTACGACGGAGCTGAACTCCTGGATCCAGTGGAAAAGGCAACACCCCAAATTCAGTAGGGGTGGGTTTCCCTTATTCAGGATTGATCGATTTAGGCTTTGGTTGTTACTTATTTGGAAAAGAAAAAGAAATCTGTGGTTTGTGTGTGTAAGGAGTCTCTGAAACTGTTGCTCCATTTCACAGAATCATTGAATCATTAAGGTTGGAACAAACCTTTAAGATCTGCTCTGTTTTATAACAAGCCTGGTTTCCTTTTGCCCTGGTCGTGACACAAGGCACTGATTCAGCGTAAACTTTCTTCGGCTCAAGTTCATTTAACTTGTCGTTTTGTTTTCTTCTGGTTTCACCTCATACGAGCAGCACCGACGCTGGATGAGGTCTCATCGGCCGTGGGGCTTTGAGTTTCAATGGGATCACACGTCACTTGCCCTCCCAGGGCTTTCTCCAAACCAAGGCTGGACTAAATCCATTGTTGCCCAAGAAACGCAGCAGAGAAGTGATGCTCCTTCGGTAAAGGAGGAGCTGATTGTCACATATCATTGATGGGATGATGGTGCTGATTTCCAGCACTCGGGACTGGCCCACCGGTTGTTTCTAAACCAACGTGGCACCAGGTCACTGCTTTGGATTTTGGATTTTGGAGCGTGGGCAGCAAGGCAAACCCACCCCTGGCACCTCTGTTGGCTCTTAGACAGAAGGGAACTTCCTCGTAGCAGCTAAACCCAGACTTTGCCTTCATGACGTATTTAATAAATTCAAATTAATTAAATTACACTTTTAAACATAAGTGATAATTCTCTCCTGCTTGCTCCGGCTTTTTTTATTTTTTAATTTTCCTATTAAGAAACAAATTTCTAAAGAAATATGATGACTTGGTGTCTCAACAGAGAGAAATGTTTCCCTAATACAATTTTAGCATTAATTTCAGGAAGATAATTTGCTTCAGCAAATGGGTTTCTCCCAAATAATTCTGTTGGTAAATACTTAACCTTATAGGTTTCAAACCTATGGAATTTTGCCTCTGGGACCTGATGTGTAACTGATGTGTTGAATCAGATCCTATTTACTGTTCCGACAGGAAGGTGTTTGGCAGGCCACGTTTCCCTGGGCATGGCAAACTGATTCCTCTGTATCTGGAAGCCTTGAATGAGACAGGTTTGTGCTTTAATTTGCGCCTGGAGAGTTTTTATAAAATGACTTATGAACGTAAACTTGAGTGGCTTTGGTATGGCACAACAGTTAAGTTTTTATGAAAAATAACTGCGCTTCTCTTCAATATATTCCATAAAACTTCAATACTGGCAATATTTACGGGAGCATAAGTCAGTCTTACATATGATATTTGTGATTGTCCCTCTCTGCACTGTCAGGGTGTGGCCTCCCCTCGAGTCCTGTGTGGGGTTTTGGACACCACAATGGCAAGAAGGATCTAAAGGTGTTAGAGACCACCCAAAGGAGGGACACGGGGATGGGCGAGGGCCTGAGGGGAAGCGTGTGAGGACACTGAGGGCACTTGGGGTGTCCAGCTGGAGAAGAGGAGACTGAGGGGAGACCTCATTGCAGGGACAACTCCCTGGGGAGGGGCAGAGGAGGGGCAGGCACTGATCTCTGCTCTGGGGGACAGGGGGTGACTCTTGGGGATGGTCCTGTGCAGGGCTGAGGGTTGGAGTGGATGGTCCTTGTGGGTCCCTTCCAACTCTGTGATTCTGTGATATGTTTTCATGAGTGACCAAATTATACCCAAACGAGATTCTTAGAAAACCAGGATGCTCTGAACTGGTATCTCAATGCCTTGGTTTTTGTAACCTTCTTTTTTCCTTACTGTATGCAAATGCTCATTGTTAGTTTACCTGAGGATTAAGGGATTTACATTATAGGTACACTCAAACTTACATTCCAGTGATTAACTTGTCATGGGAATTTTGCATTCCAATACAGCTCTTGGAAACTTCCTGCCTGTTTGCCTCTGTAGGAGCACAGCAAATGTGGCCTCTTTATTGACACCCCCCTTTAGATAACCTGTTATATGTAATTTTACAATGAAGAACTTCTCTTTAAGATAATTTAAGGAGGAAGAAGCAAAACTAATGTTTTTTAACTCTTAAAAGTCTCATTTTCTTTGTGCCACCTTTGAGAATGCTCGTATCCTTGGCTGATACACTTGAATCAGAATTGATAATTTAGGATAGAGTTGATGTCCCCTAATTGGGACTCAAATTACAAATGGTGCACTTTACAAACGCTCTACCAAGAGTTACTGAAGAGACACTGTTTCCTGCTCTGCTTGCTGCAGTGGTGACAAATTTGGGAGCAGAAGGGCTGGACCAGGAGCTGCTCTTTGCTTTCTGTGCAGTTACACCACATGGGGGCTGGGAAGGTCTCTGTGTAGCTCGTCTTTGCCCACACTCCACACAACGTGTGCGTGTTCTGCAGGGCCCTACAGAAACCCCTGCACCCCAGAAAGGAAAAGGTTAACTGTGGCCTGAGGACGGTTGAAAGGAGGAAGCCAAGAAAACCATTCCCAGTCCAGAAAACTGTCCGGCAGTTTGTGCTAAGGAAACACATTTGCTGTTTCTCTCACCTTATAATGGATGCTGGTATTAAGGTGACTGCACTGCAAATCCTCTCCAGATAATTTGGGCAAGGCTCAGGCTAATTCTAGCAAACACTGGCTGGGGCCCAGAGTGATGCAAAACATTTATAAAGAGATTTTTTTGGCTAAGTTCCTCCAATTTGGACATTACAGAACACAAATTTGGGTTGCAATCTAAGAAACATGCCTTTTATACACACATTGTAGTTCCAAGCTCAGGTAATTTAGGTTTGATTTTGAGTCCTGATTTAGCTCTTAAGAGTGACCGAATATCCATGTTGTGATGATGTTACCAGGCAGCAATTACCTGCCCTGCACTGACAGACAGTGATACCTTCAGAGCTTTAACAGCTCTTTAATGTCTTTCTTCCTTTTTGTTTTTTTTAAAAATATATTTTATTGAATTATAACCTCATTAATATGTAGGATTTCTTCTAATTCTCCTTGTATCTCACGGTGCACACGAGGGTTTCAGTTTGCTGAGTTTCTCTTAAAGCAATGGAATGTGAATTGTTGGAAGGGAGATGTGATCACTGGAAATTTAAGCTTGTGAGCTTCAATACATTGTATTTGGAGTTCATAGAAATATTTGCACGGAATCCTTTAGGCTGGAAAAGCCCTCCCAGCCCACGGAGCCCACCCTGTGCCCGATGCCCACCTTGTCACTGAGTCCTGCCTTGGGCACCTCCAGGGCTGGGCACTCCAAACCTCCTTGGGCAGCCCCTTCCAAAGCCTGACCACCCTTTCCAGGGAGAAAGTCCTCCTGGTGTCCAACCTGAACCTCCCTCTGCTCCTGTCCCTGTTCCCAGAGAGCAGAGCCCGACCCCCCCACCTCCCCCCCCCCGGCAGGGACTTGCCGAGCCAGAAGGTCCCCCCTGAGCTTCCTTTTCTCCAGGCTGAGTCCCCCCAACTCCCTCAGCTGCTCCTCACAGGACTTTTCCTAAGTTGTCACCCCAAAAGTTTGGCTGTTTACTCTGAAGAGTGTGTTTTCCATAAAAACACACCATTGGTCTGTGTCTCCTGTAGAAAGGAACACTAAACCCGGCAAGGAGAATTAGCCCTGTGTTAAATGCTAGAAGTTATACCTAATAAATGGAAATAAAAACCACTCCAGGAGAATCAGAGAACCATCCCTTTCCTGAAAGGCACCCAAACAGCCTTTATGGGAGATAAACTCGGTCTCCTCAGTTCTCCTGCCCTCGTGTGAGCTGCTTGCAGCTCCTGATGTGTCAACGTGCAGAACTTTCAGAAGCAGAACCCACCTGCAATAAACTCAGTTTGAGAGGGGGAAAGGATTACACGACAATATCTGTGGGCAAAGGAGGAAAGCCCAAACTCAGCCAGATTAGAAAAATTCCTTGAGTTAATTGGGTGGAGAGATAATATTTAGGACGGGCTTCTCACATCAAGTGTGGAAAGTGGATAACAATGTGTAAAGACCCAAAGAGGGGGGGGGGAATTTTGCTTTTGAGAAGTGGAGGAGCAGGGAGTGACACGGAGCGTGGCGCAGGCTGGAGGTGGTTAATGAGAAGGTTGGAAATGAGGAGGGATGTCTGAAGCTGGAAATTTTCTAATGGAAAGTCCAGCAGTCACTGCTAAAATAAATCATGGACGGGAGTGCAGTGTGTGAGATGTTTCACGGGAGTGGTATGCTGGAGCAAGGAGGGTTCCCTGTGGAATACTTTTTCTTTTCTGTTTTTTGGAGGTTTATACATTATACTGCAGTTCATTTTACTTTATTGCTTTCAAACTCAAACAAGGGTAATTCTGTAGCAGTAATTTTATCTTTCGTGGGTGTCATGCTGTTGACTAGCTTAAATATCAAGTGGAACGCTGGGGACAAAAGCTCGTTTTGAACCTACAGGTGCAGGACTTTGCAGAAAGATCCATTTATTCGAAGAGGCTGTTTGTGCATTAGGACAAATCTAAGGTAGGTTTTACAGACCCGTGTGTGCACTATGGATATGAAAGTTTTCATTGTATAAATAATCTAATACAAGGCACGAGCAATGTGAGTGATAACATTTTCCAGGAGGAGCAGTGCTGTTAATTTTGACCTCCTGCAAACGTAGCCCAGCTCTTGGAATGATGTTGTGGACTCCACTGAAGCCACAGAGGTTCCAAACTCACACTCCAGTTTGTCAAGAACAGGATTTCATCTGTGTTTGTGGGGCTTTTCACCATCTGCTCAGTAGTTCCCTCTCCATCCCCAGTGCAAAGGGATGAAAACCCAGTGGATTCTGGCACGTCATTAGTTACTCACCCTCCCTGTTCCGTCCCGAGGAAACATTTCTGTGTCCTCTTTTCTCTTTCTGGGCTTGGATCTGGGCAGCGTTACAATAACTGGAGATTAAATGATGCTCAGTCAGTCCTCGGATTTCATGCTGTGGCTCTTGGATCATCTTCCCTGGTTTCCCCGTGCTGTGCACTTCACAGGGAGACGGGCTGGAGCGAGGGCTACTCCAGCACAAGTTGGAATCACTCGAGGCAGTCACTCCCTTGGAATCTGCGCAGTTTTATTTCCATCTGAGATGCAATTTAATCATTAAGGGCATTTTTTTAGCGCCAGTGCAACATACCTTCGTAGGAGGAAGTTGACCCCAATTTTGTAAGCGGGTGTTTATGAAGTCAAAGGTGGACCCTTAACCAGACTTAGAAGCTGGGCCAGCAGCAGAATGCCCAATCTGGCACACACAGGAGAAATTATCCACGATTAAAGACTTTCTGATTAATATGGCTTATGTGCCAAAACTGCACATGCAGCGTATGATCTCAATTAGAGTGAAACCTAATTCTTCAAGGCTAAGCTCCAGATTCATTCTGTAATTTCTTCTTTGTTTAACTTGGACATTTTTTGACAACAGGATCTAAAAGAAATGTGGGTGGGGGAGGGCGCAGGACCCCCCTTACCATTCGAAATTGCAGTTTTTGTAGAAAATACCTTTCTCATGGTACTGCTCTGAATACCTTGACTATTTAACTTTTAGAAAGGTTGTTGTGCATTCCTCTAAGGCACTGCCATTTAGTGTTGCTAATGGAGCTGTAACAGTTTTTGGGAAAGAATGAATACTCGTGTGCAGGTTTTCTGCTGAAAAAGTAACTCCTGCCAAAGAAAACTGCTTGAAGGTGGAAAGGAATAAGTATATAATCACGCCACTGTCATTACCTCTGATATTAAGAAAGTAGGAAATGTCAAAGGCCTGTAAGAAAAATAAGTTCAGGTTTAATGAGTCTGCTGGAGAGGAATTATCAACATTAATCATTTAGCTAGTGGACTAACAGAGCTGGCATCAATAGAATAAATTTTTCCATCCTGCTTTAATACACAGCAGTTGCTCCAGCTTGTTTCTGAGACTGTTTTTTTTTCCACCGCTAATCCCAAAACATCCTGGAAACACAAGCTTTAATGCACCAGTATCTCTGCATTTCAAGGGCTCTTCCAAACCAGTATTAATGCTACTCAGAGACAATTCAACAATCAGGCTCCTCGTGTGTGGGAAATGAGGGGCTCCAGGCCCCAGGGAATGGGTGTGTGAAGGATTTTATATCTGCTCAGTGGAGCAGGGCACACAGCCCTGGGTTGGTGTGTGTGCCATGGGAGTGCAGGATGCAGGGCACACAGCGCTGGGTTGGTGTGTGCCATGGGGGGGCAGGATGGAGG
>VWZF01006909.1:77580-243608 GCA_013396755.1 Sclerurus mexicanus
GTGCAGGATGCAGGGCACACAGCCCTGGGTTGGTGTGTGCCCCAGGGAGGGTGCAGGATGCAGGGCACACAGCCCTGGGTTGGTGTGTGTGCCATGGGGTGGTGCAGGATGCAGGGCACACAGCCCTGGGTTGGATGCAGGTAAATCTCTGTTCTGCAGGAACGTTTTTCAGGAGCGTGCCCAGGTAAAGAACTGAGGTTGTGGTCGAGTGTGAGGTCACCCTTTTCCCAAACGAATTGCTAAACCTTGGGTGGAAATCTTGGGTAAAAGATCCTTTTTCAAGGCAAAGAGACAGAGACATCATAACAAGTCAAATGTCATGTCAGATTTTCCTTATCTGGGTCTCCCCAATGAGCGCCACCCTCTGTTGTCCCCCGCCTAGGGCTGAGTTAGACTCAAGACCAGTGGTCTTGGAGGGCAGCTGGAAATCTTACAATGCATAAAACATCAAATTCAGAATTGTTCTGTATGGAGTTGCCCTTAAAAAATATTTTTTGTGGCTTCTTCTGTGTTAGAAAAGGCGAAAGTGCTGTTTGTAAACTATACAAATTCTGAAGAGGTGGTGGCTTCGGAGTCTGGAGGAGGTCATAGTTTCGGTGTAGAAAAGTTGATTTGGGGGGTCTGTATCCTTTTCTAAAGACGTATGAGTTGATTTATAAAGAAGCCATGCCTATTAGAACATTTTACAGCTTCCATATTCCTGCTTTTTATTTAAATAATAAAAAAGCTAAAAGTTGTGCCTGTGGATGTGTGGGCAATTGTGAAAATTCACAGGGTTTTTTTGAAGTTCTGGGGGACCATTTGCAGTCAGGTGTGATCTGACCCCAATTTTAATTTTCCTGATGGATTTTTGCATGCAATCTGATGGAGTTACAGGTAGGTGCTGCCACGAGGCCCCTTCTCACACCAGGCAGACCGAGGTTCTGCCATCGCTCACAGCACGTGGCTCAAGGACAGCACTTGTTCTTCCCCAGTAGCGGAGCTGACGGAAAAACCCGGTTTAACCGGGAAAATGACCCAGTTCCTGATGCTCCTGTGGTTCAGCCAGGCAACAGATGATGCACAGCACTGCTTCCCCCACCCAGGAGGGATCAGCTGCCCCTCCTGGAGTAATGGGACATCTTGCAATGCCTCCTTCCTTGCTCTGGGAGGTGGCTCCAGGGCAGAACTTTGCATTGACTTCAGAGGGCCACTGTTTCCAAGGCTCCTCCTGAAGGGTTGGGACATCAGCTGCTCTCCTGTCCCGTGGTAACACAATCGCTTCCGTGGCTTCTGCGTGGCTGTGGCAGGTATTTTCTGTGAGATGGAACCCATATGCTGGCCTGACCCTTAATGAGGCCCTCTCTCTAATTGCTGTATTAAGCTCGCTATTTCCTTGTCATTGTTTATGCTTTTAAATCTATTATATATTCCAAATTAAGGATGTTTGAATGACAGCATTCTGATCTCATTACAGACTTTATCATTGATTAGGCCAGACAATCTAAACATAAGCTCTGGAATTGCTTCATGAATAAAACCACACAACAACGAGGTTCTTACTCCAATAAAGTAAAGCTAAATAAAAGTACTCCAGTAAGTAAATTAGAACTTCTGACTGTAATTTTGCAAAATAGTAGCAATGTTTTCTAGACCACCTCCAGATAAATAACTTTCTAGCTGGCTATTTTTTCCCAAAATTTCTGATTCTTTATGCAATTTAATTTTTAACATCCTTTTCTTCTTTGCTTCCAATTACTCAGCATGCTCAAAATAAAAATGAGTATAGTTAGCATTAGTGTGGTTTTGATACCAGTGCCTGGTTTTGTTTAGAAATGTGCCCAATTTCATAGAATTTACACAGTCAAGATAGAAACAAAGGGCAAATGAAGTTGGGGGGAGCATGAACAAAGAGAACCCTCAAGAATCTTGCAGTGTTAACAGTCCTGCAGTGCTGGTGATTGGAACAACGATTGGAACAAGGGGGGCTTTGGAGAGAGAGCAGGAAAGGTGATCCAGGCAAAGAGGACGATGTATAAGGCACAGAACTGTGGAAATGGAGAGGAACCAAAAGGCCCAGGTAAGGGACTTGTGTGGGGAGATGGATGGAGGTGCCGGACAGGTGTGTGTGATATTTCTCCATCAGGAGAAATTCCCAAGGCAAACGAGAACTGCAGGATTGGAGTGGCAGGGGCAGGAGCAGGCCTGGAATTCTGGAAGGAGACAGCTGTGAACAAGAGATGCTTGGCTGAGGAGTGGAGCCAAGTCTGAGAGCTGGGCAAGGAGGAAACTGCCCAGCTCTGGGGCCGCGTGTCAGTGACCAAGGATGGCAAGGTGGACTTTGGAGGTGCTGAAGAAGAGCTGACTGACTCCACGACAGGCTGAGCAAAGAAATGCAGAGAGAGCACTGAGGATGTCACCTGCAGAGGGTGAGAAAGTACCAGTTCATTCATCCCCTTGCTGGTTGTGAACTGGAAGCCGAAGAAGAGCAAGATGTGGGAGAGGGAGTATGTTCTTCTCAGAAGAACGGTTTAGAAATGCTGGCACATGAGCACAGTAAAAATGTGCAATGAAGTGCTGTTGGTGTGTTGCTTCAAGAAAAACACGAAATGAGAGCATGAGAAGACCAGGAATTTATAAATTATGGGTTCCCAAGCAAGAAGGAACTGAGGAGCAGAAGATGCTGTTGGTCAAGTGGAATGGACAGGCCAAAGAGTGGGCCATGAGGACCAGAGCTTTTACACAACCACACACGTGGCCGTGGGGCTTCTGGTGGGGTGGAGGCTGGGACTGGATTGTGCATGACTGGGAAGGAGACATTGTTGTGTCAGTGCTGCACTTCAGATCAGCAAAATGCAGAGGCAGAAGCAGAAGTCTGCCAACAAACGGGTTTTCTCAGAGTTGCATCCAAGGAAAGCAGCAATGGAGGTGGGGTGGGGTGGGTGACACGGACACTGTGCAGAGCTGGGTCGCTTTCAGACGTGTTTCCACTGAAGAGCTGTTTCTCCTGTTTCTTCAGTCGCGTCGACGCTCTTGTCTTTCTTTGATGAGGATATTCTGGCCCGTGTAGCTGTGCAGGCAGCAGTGAATTCAGGGCTGGATTTAGCACACTCAACCCCGCAGTGTCAGCTCCAAGAGACTGGGACTTTACTTCTGTGTTGGTCAACTCTGACTTCTACCCTGTGTTGACACAGCTGCTTCCACGAAGGGTTTATAACACCACGACAAAAATCATTAGATCAATGCGCATGTGGCACAAGAACGCTTTGTATGATCCAGTGACAATGGTGGGCAGGTCAAGATGATAAATATTTTCCTACTTAGCTCCAGGATTGTCAATGGAGACGCTTCCCAGAGAGTTTGAACCTCACCTGTTGTCCAAGGAAAGAAGAGGTGGGACAGAAGGGTGGGAGCAGCTCAGAGTCATTGCCAGAAACCTGGGTAACAGGTCCTGAATGTCCTTATTGCTGGGGCAGATTCAGGGTGATCCACTGGAGATCATTTCAGAGCAGCTGCAGTTTCTCAGGTAGCCCAGTGCAATACGTGTCTCTATGAGCCTTTATGAGGCTGGGATTGCCACGCTCTCACTTCTGCAGAGCTCCGCGCAGCAATTACAGCAGAGTTTAATTTACAAATCATTACTGTGTTCAGCCATTGCCAGTACAAAGTAGTTACTTTCTCCGTGCAATTGAAGCCTAATTTTCATGCCATCTGAAACTTTCGGGCATCAGGTAACACTTTATTTTATAAGGAAAAAATAACCATTTATTTAAATTGTAAAATCTGTGTATTTACAGAGGGGCTGGTTTTGCTCTTCAGGTTTCACAGCAATTACACTGGAAGCTGTTTCAGAAAACCTGGGCTCTTATTTCTGAAAAAATAAGTTATCAGCAATTGCTTCCTATGCCCGCATGATTGCTTGAAGAATTGTACTCTACAAAATGAAGGCAATTACCCTTTAATGCTGCTGCCTAATAATTCTGATAGTTTGTTAATCCACAAAGAGCACAGGGGCTGTAAAAACTCAGATATTGAGGGGATAACCCAGAGCACGCTTCTTGCGGGGTTAAAATGGAAATGTGTTTGCACGTCAGTGAGACAAAGTGGGTTCAGAGTTTATTTTGCTTCTTAGCAGGAGAGAAAAAAAGAAGTGGTCACAAGCACAGAGAAGGCAGTTGGTAAGGAGTTAATTTGGAGAAGTTTCGTGTGGATCAGAGTTCCATCCCTTCCACGGGCCACTGAAATCCTTTGCTGCTGGAGCTGTTGCATTTCACATGCATGGACTCCCACGTGTAGCTGCAGGATTTTCTTGCTCCTTTTGACTCCTTTCTTGAAGCCCTTGGGGAAAAAAGCGGCAGGAGTTTTGCAGAGTTGAGCTGGAGATGCCTCTTGCAAATCCATCTGGTGGGAGCCGGGAGGGATGCTCAGGACTCTATCAATTCTTTCTTGTGACAAGTTTCAGAGTTGCCAAAAATTGCTTCCTATTTTATGTAAGGTCTGGGTTTATGAATAATGCTCTGCATGCTTCACGTTGCAAATATTTTGCTGCATTTTTTTGGTACTGCCCAGTCTATAGGTTCCTAAATAAATTATTAAAAAAAGAGTCAAAGCTGCTTTTATGAAAACCTGGACTCTTGAGATAGGAGTGAGCTTCCTGGAATATCCCTTTTTTTTTTTTTCCTGCTAGGAATAGTTGTGGTCTTTCGAGTGGAGCACACTTTTCCTACCCATAGGTAAAAGTCTGCGGCAGGGGCTGTGAACACCTTTATTTCTTCACGAAATTTCTACCTTCAGGAATTCTTTGTTCCCAGAATATACTCTGAGGGCAGTCCCTGTGCAGCCTTGGGCTTCAGAGACTAACAAAATTTAAATCAGTTTTATACAAACAGGTTTGCTCAGAGAAGCTCAGTCTCGCTGAATTGAGTCCAAAGACTGTAAAAGGTGTTTAATTACAGTATGTCATTAATTTGCCCCCATATTCCTGTCAAGGCTACTCCCTTTCTAAGGACCTCACACTCTGGGTTCTGTAGTTAGCAGAAAGACTGGAGCTGGTTCTGTCTTTTCATTGCCCTTTCCCTGTGCCTGGATGTTTCTCTGGCAGTGACATCCACTTTTTGAACTTTTCCTATGGTTTCTTGCCCTTTATCCTGTGTTCTTTCCTAGAATTATCTTTTATTTTGCTCACCTTATCATTTTTCTGATGGCTGTGTATCTCTCACCTGTGATTCCACATGTTCTTATGCAGGAGCCAAGACTGCTTGGGTAAGGACACGGGCTTGGAGGGTACATGTGTGACACAAGAGGTGACATCAGCTGAGAGCAACTGAGTGTGGGCTTTATAAAGCAATGCAAATATCATTAAAATATATCTGTCATTTTTTTTAAATATCAGCTCATAAAACCTGCAATCCACAAGTTAATTTTATTCAGGCATATCTACCAATCAGTATTTTCAAGTAACTGGGTTTTTTTGACATAAAGTTGGATGGGAGAGATCTAATCAACAGTTCTAAAAACCCCTGTTTTTCGCATCTACAAACCTCTCTGACTCCTCTGATTTACACCCTTTCCATCCTCTTGGAGACTCCTCTAGCAAGGTTCACGTCTGGCAGGTCAAGTCAGGAGAAAGCACAGAAGAAACATCTTGTCAAAGTATTTTCTAACTGTATATAGAACTTCCTGACAGAAGTAAAAAGTCTCTGTCTCCTACAGCTTGGATTGTTTTTTCTGTTGGTTCCCCCCATTCTCCAGGCTGTCCTGGGTCACGCATTTGGTAGGAACCACACTCTGCCCTCTTTGTGAGGAGAGGGACAAGTGCTTTGTGGTGTTCGGTGAGGACAACCGCACACGTGGTGCCTGTTGAGTGGGGAGGGACAACACCCTCGGTCTGGGGTTGTCTTTTCACCAGCAGATGGAGACCCAGATCGTGAGACCCGGGGCTGCAGGACCCTGGGTGGGTCACACCTCATCCCTGGCTGCCAGTGGATTTCACGGACACCTCCACGTGCTGGTACCTTTGGGGTCTGGTTTCAAACATATGGACCCGGAGGCATCCCATCCTCTCCTGGATTTTGGCTGAAAACGTGGATAACAGAAGCAAGGGCGAGGTAGGTGGGCACTGCTTGCTTCACAAATGCCTTGCAGAGGTCCCTCCTCTCATTCTGTCCGCGTTAATGGGACCACAGGAGTCACAAAGGACTGGAGGAGCCTGTAAAATTCACACAATCACTGTAGAAGGACATTTACTGGCTCTCTGTGCAGAAGGTGTGGTCTGTCCGACTGCTTCAACTCCATTTATCCTGCTTTATAAGTCCTTTGTATTCTGTGAGTGTTCTTGCTTGGTCCAGGCTCTTGAGTTTGGACAGAACGTGGGTAACCTGCCTGTTTAAAAATAAAACTAAAAAAAAAAAGAAAATATTACTACTATTTTGCATCTTAATTTTGCCTGTTCTGATAACCTGGCTTTTGGGGAAATCACATCTTTTGCAACACTTGACTGGTAGACTTGAGATTAGCTCAGCTACTGAGAGCACGGTGCTAATAATGCCAGGGTTGGAGGTTCAGCCCTCCACGAGCCACTCACTCCAGAGCTGGACTTGATGGTCCTTGTGAGTCCCTTCCAGCTCAGAATACTCTGCGGTTTGTTTCAGTTTCAGTCATTGTATCACAGGACGTGGTGTTTCGTGGAGCATCGTTTTTACTGCTGAAAATTAGAGGTGAAAAGGATGGAAGTAAAATACTCAACATCCAGGTCCCGTCCTGCTGGGCACCGAGGAGTGCAATCCATCTGCAGGTGCTGCCTTGTCTTTGGGAACCTGAAACTGCTGTGAGTGATGTTCAGGTGACACTGAAATGGTCGCTGAGAAGTTCATCCTTTTGATTTGAGCACAGACAGCATGGAAGAAATCCATGGGAGAAAAGCATGGTCAGATGACTTCAACAATTCTGCTCTTTTTCACAGCATTGAAGTAAATCGTGACACTTCCATCTACTGGAAAGAAGAGGCTCGGTGATGCTAAAAGGGGTTGAAGGGACATGTTTCCAACAGGATGGCAGTGCTTTAAACGGAGCTTCGACTTCCCTGCAACTCACCTTTCAGCCAAAATGCTGAAACGAAAATATTTTCAATGCTCAAGTACAATATTTTAGAAGACCTTGGAAAGTCTACCAAACATCAGGCTTTGTGTGCATTGAACAGCATGGAAAATGAGGAGCTGAATGTGCTGCGAGTGTAGCCAAACCCAGTGTGGGAGCCGAATGCTGATGGTCTTATACAAACCACAAATAACGTGTGCGGGTGCACACTGCCAGCATTCCAGACTTTCTTTGAAATAACAGGTACCTGGGAATGAAGACTTTTTTTTTTTAAGGAATTTTTTATGTGGGAATGGTGGGAAAAAGAACATAAGAAAATATATCTCCTGAAAGTGATGGGACATTTTGTCGTTTTTTGATATATACAGGAGACTAAAATTTGGAGCTTTTTTATGCTTTTCTTAAAACATAAAGCACCACTTTCTGTAAGAGTTAAATGACAAATACACAACAAGTGACCAGGTATTATCTGTAATTTTTAAGGCACAGCTTTAACCTCTCAAAACCCCAAGCCCCAGGTACAATTTTTGTGCTTCTTGGTCTCTGACACTGCAGACGTTGTGTGACTTTCTTGGGGTCTCCCTTTGGGACACACACGTGAGAATCGTGACCAATTTGCTGAATAGCCAAACTGAAGGTCTAGAATTTTTTTTTTTGTGCTTGAACATTATGTCTGATTTTCCTTTCGTTTCCTTGGCAGATACAATTCCAGCTTTTAGGGTGGTTTTTGTTTTGCCTTTGACCGACCGATCTGGAAGGTACTGACATGGCACCTGTATTTACACACTGTCCACACTCACATCCCTGAGCTCCAGAGCTGGTCCAGCCAGATTTATATGTCTGAAGAATTCTGAATTTCCTGATTCTCAGGCTATGAAAGGAAAGCGAGGGCAATGATAAATAAATAGAGGATCTGAAACCCGCTGTGAGGGGCACGGCAGCAGGCAGAGCTGTGCGGGCTCGCAGACAGAGGACGTGTTCATGACGGCATCCACGGTCAGACTTCTTGGATTGCAGCCTGATGTGGCAGACCAGGACTAAGCTGGTAAATCATGAGCCAGGGAGCAGAGCCTGGCCAATCTCTGTCGGATGATCCCGGGTTGGGAGAGCAGGGTGGGACAGGGATAGACGTGATTCCACGGGCTCTGGATCCAGCAGGACTTCGGTGGTCGGTGTTGGGGCACAACCTGACAACCTCGGAGGAGTGGTGGGCTGGGGGGTTTTGCTGGGCTAAATTCCAGGAGTGATTTTCAGTGGAAACGCTGTCGGTTTTCATCCACCCCTCCCTCCTTGGGTGCTGGCAGCTCTGTTTTTAGTATCCCAGGATGTCAAACCATTGTTTAGCAATTTAAGTCCTGGTGATTTCACCCAAGAAGCAGGTTTTCTTTTTCTCCAGATAGTAACAAGCATTTGTATTGTTGTTTAGAGTATTCAGTGCACTAAATCCAAGCCAATGAGTTTTTTTTTCTGTGATTTTAGAACTGTCAGCACCAACAGCTCTTCCCCTCGCTCTGCCTGCACACCTAAATGCCAGTGCAAAATCCAAGTGCAAGTTTTGTCTGGGACAAAAGTTAACTGAGCATGTAAAGAGCATTCAGGAAGGGAGCACCAGCGGTCAGGGTGTTCCAGCCAGCCTGGAACTTCACTCTCGTGCATATATAAGAACTGACAAAACCAAAATCCTGTTTTGGTATGTGGAGAAAATGTTCACCGTAAGAGGAAGTGAAAATTATTTAGATTAAAGTCAAAACAACAATTTAACATCCCTTTGTGTACACAAACACTCTTCTGAAAGTCACAAATCATAGACGCTGGATGTTCAGAGCCGGTTTAAATGCTACTTACCTAAAGCCAGGAGATGAGAAACATGTGGCAGACCTTTTTTGCGAAAGTTCAGGGCGGGAGGGGAGCAAGAGGATGTTTGCATCTGCAGGAGGAGGGCCTAAAAATACTCTGAAAGCCGACAGTTCACTTAAATCATTAATCCTACGTTGAAGACATTTCCACATTTTAATGGACTGCAATTAAACCCAATATTTCTTAATACGAGTGTCAGGTGTTTTCAGCAGTGATGCAAACGACTGCTTAGTGCTTCGACTCTGAAGGGGAAGGCATTTAGAGCAGGCTCATTTGAACAGCCAACTATAAACAAGAGCACATAATTCCATCTGCTTTTTGGCAATTTGTTGTTCCTTTTAGGTTCTCTTTCCCCGTTTGTCTTGTGGACACAGTTTGCAGGAAACGTCAGCCGCCGTGATTGATGGCATGAGATTGGATGTACTGACTTCATGCTTTCATAAAGCAAGACAGCTGTTGGGAGAAACTTTCCTTCAGGAGCTGGAAAGGTTTAAATTTTCCATCTCTTTGACTATTTGGCCTGATGAAGGATTGGGTTTTACCAGACAAGTAAATAAAAAGATGGCTAAGATGTACTAGAAGGTCATTCAAATGATCTTTAAATAGCAATTACTGGAGGAGGGTGGAGGGAAAGCTCTCGACATTCTGAGGCTGCTTAAGTGAGCCCTAAAAAATTATGTTGGTGTTCTCTCAATTTTTTTAACCACTCTGTGAAACAGACAATTTCCAGTAATATTATTTTCCAACAGGAGCTTGTCAGGAGACAGCAGGGATGGAAGGGATCCTGCTGGATTCCCTGGTCATCACCTGAGTGTGTGAGGTGTTGGCTCTCTCCCCTTCCAGAGTCACCACACGCCGGTTTGCAGTTCAATTTCTTGCTAAAAGTAGATAATGCTGGTTAACTTTTAGTTAATTTGGATTCTGGAGAAACCATTTGTATCCATCAAGTGTGTTTTCCTTCCAAGGCAGGAAGGGGAAAAAGAAAGTGTAGTGTTCATTTTTACAGTTAAACCTCCCTCTTAGGGGTACTATTTTCTTTAGAGGAACGTGTATTTGTCAGATGTTATGAGCATAATTTTGAAGGAGATGAGTAAGTGATGCTCTTCTTTATTTATTTCCCTCCCCCCCATGCAGTCTGTTGGGGGGTTGGGTGTTAGTTGATAGTTTGAAGGACTAACAACTGGGTTCCTGTCTAAGCTGATTCCAGAAATCTTTGCCAGCTCTATGGTCCTGCTGGAGATGGGCCAGAACCAAAACTCAGGAACTGAAAACCCCCAGACCCAAAACTTTGGTGGCTCCATTGAGGCGGTGGTTTGAGTCAGGCTCCAAATTCCTCTTCAGTCCAGTTTTCTTGTATGTTCAGTCACATCAATAGAATATGTTGCTGCAGTTGCTGCTCAAGAGCTGTGAACAAGCTCTTCCAAGCTAGGCTGGCTCTTCCTGCATTTTTGTGACATCTACAAAAATCTGCAAAAAAAACCCCCATCATAAATCAGTAAGAACTGCCACAATGTGCTTTCTTTAAAACAGAAAACAAGGTGTAGCTCTGCTTGTCAAGGAACCCTGAGCACCTTAAGAACTTTCTGAGAGTAGAGAATTGCCAAGACCCCGACCTGTTGTGTTCGTGCGCTGTGAAAATTCAACCTGGGCTTTCAAAAGTGAGGCTTTCCCCACGGATCATCCTCAAGAGAAACCACAGAGGTAAGGAGAGTTCTGGATCAGATGGGGACTGTGTCCCCAGACCTGATTTAAGCAGGAGAGGACAAACTGGAGAGCACCCAGCATTTCCGTGCCCACCCACAGCCCCCAGTGTTGTCTGTACCCTCTGCCTCGCTCATCTCTGAAGTTTAAGTTCAAGGCAAAATGCTCAGGGAGCTGGGAAATGTGTTTATAGAAGCAGACATGATTGTAAGAAAATTTGATATTACAGCAAATCCTAAAAAAGACCTCAAAAGAAACTTTAGAAGCGCTTTAGGAGCAGCCTGAAAGAGCAGCAGTTGCTCTGGGCAGCCGAGGGGTGACTTTGGCTGCCGTGGGGAAACGTTGTGCAATGCTCTGGGGTAAGAGGATACCAGGGAACTCTGTGGGTCACTTCATTTAGATCCTGTAAACATTTCCATAATCAGTAATCATCTGCACTGTTTCTTAACTCTGCGTGGATCACTGTAACAGTCTAATCACTTACACAAATACACAGTTCCAACACCACTAATTAGGATTCTGCAGAGCTGGAAGAAAGCCACTCTATGTTCTACATGTACAATCAATTTATTGTTAAACATTTAAAGAGCTAACTATTTATTTATACCTAAATGAGAATTTTTTTTCCTCCCCCCCCCGCCCCATGCTTACAAATGAATCCTGAGCATCTTTATACTCAGAGTGCTGCATTCACTCTTCCAGTAACCCCGTTTAAACAGGTAGTGTTTCAGCAGAGAGGAATTCAGTGCCTTGCCTTGCTTTGGCAGATTGTGGCTGCGTGATGATAAATAAGGTTCTGGCAGGTCACTGCTCATTTTTGAACCATTGCTCCACTAAATACTCCAAATTCGGTGCGATCAAAGACCCGCTTGCCTGTTGTCAGGAATACTTTTGTAGAGTTAGTGCCTTGAGGTCCCAGCTGAGGGGAAACCCCACAGCCCCAGACACTGCACAGGCTCGGAGGGAGAGGCAACCCACAGCCTAAGAGATTCAGAATCCAGGCAGCACGAGCAGACAGGAGTGAGATGCACCAAGGGATGAGTCAACACCACTGGTGGAGTCTAAAAACCCTCTTTTAGTGTTGTCTGCCTTAAATGTTGGAATGTGCTACCTCTGGAGAACTTCCATTCGTTTTGCTGCCCCTAACCACCCTAACCACCACACACCATCCACCAACACTTGCCTTCCCCAGCCATACTGGATTGCATCCAGTTTAATTAAAGCTGTGTTTAATTGCCACTCCTCTGCGGTGTCATCTGCTTCACTTCGTTTGAGGATATAGCTGTGTCTGTGTCTCTCCTTCGCTCTGTAGCAAAAGATCAGGTCTGACTTTCAGAGAGCAGCACTTTCCAGCTGTGCAAAACTTGTGATGGTGAGTTTAGTCAGAAAACAAAGGACTATGTATTTTAGAAGGCAATTAGAATTTCCTAAAAGTACCTGATGTATTTTTTGAAGGTGGAGTCAAAGTGTTTGTGAGTGACCCTGTTTTAGCAAAAGCCACCAAATAAATTGGAAGGGTTGTGAGCTGTGTACTGATAAATCTTCAAACCTTATTAGTAACTTTACTGTTGTAGGAAATCCCAGACTCATGGAATGTTGGGGGCTGTGGAAGGGACCTCTGGAGATCATCCAGTCCAACCCCACACCAAAAGCAGGTTTCACAGCACTGTGTCCAGGCAGGTTTTGAGTATCTCCAGGGGAGGAGATCCCACAGCCTCTCTGGGCAGCTGGTTCCCATTAGGACTTCAGATATTTTTTTTATTTGGCCTGGAGCCTGCTAATATTGATTATTAGAAAATAATAATCAAGACATATGTTGCATGGAGACAAAATGAAAATAATTCTAGATTTTGCTTAGGTTTGTGTCAAAACCTGATTTGGGTCAGGGTGGGCTAAGGTAAGTCTCTACTTGCACTCAGCACCAAGTGATTCAGCCATTAAAATACTTGTGCAAATGCATTTGCAAAGGGGCAAATAATTGAAGAGTGGCAGAGCAAGCACAACCAGAAAGAACTTTGCAAGACTCTGTAGCCAAAGCTGAAGCATTCAAATGGTATGAGAAGAAACCGAGTTGATTTCGTGGGATCACAGAATCTCCTGCATTGGAAAGGACCCACAGGGGTCGTCAGTGAAACCCCTGAACCCCCCAACAATCCCACGCGGTCCCTGAGAGCTTTGTCCAAACACTCCCTGGGCTCTGGCAGCTTTGGGCAAGGGAAATTTGTAGCAGTAGCTCTGCTTGTACCCCAGGAGTTTGGGTAGTTCTTGGGCATTGCCTCAGGAAGTCACCAAAGACGAACAGAAGAGAAATGTGGGAAACTTGTTGATCTGATCTTTTTCTTGTCTATTTTAGAGCCTTTACTGAACCAGGACCGGAGCCTGCAGTACCCTTTGGCTGTAAATAAATAGAAATATTGGCAGCAATTCCTTGTCATGAGCAGAAGAAGGTGGAGAACTGGGTTTGTGCTTCTCTGCAGCCTCGTCAGAGCCGGTGTGGTTGTGTAATAGGTGGAGATTCCCAAAACTCACTGGTGGTGTCTCCCTGTGCTTGGACAGTCAGGCAACGGGAATCCAACGCAGCACTGACACATTATTCTTATTAAAACCCCTAAAAATTCTACTAATTAAGGCAAACTCTGCAAATCTCATATTCCTACAGCCTTAACACTACAGAGTCATTAGATGGCACTGACACATTCTGTGTTGTGTAACAATAGCTTAGGAAGGGACTCGTCCGGAATCCTGTATTTCCTTACAAACTCCTCCATTTCCACTGGAGGGCTGGGTAATATCTTTAATTCTTTTCCCTCTGCGCATCCATTATTTTTCCTCTGTGGTTTGACACGATACTTGAGCAAAAATGATCGGCAAGAAAACCGATGAATTGAGATATCCTGTACCTTTGTTGTGTGGTTAGAAAAGTGAAAACAAAGAATGACACGAAAGCTCAGGAAGATAAAGCCTTTGATTTTTCTCTTCCTTTTTCCCAAATAAGTCAATACCACAAAAATAATCTGATTTCTTTTCAGCCACGCTGTCCTGCTTCCTTCTCTGAAGAGTCACCCATGCTATTTTTTAGCTGTGAAATTGTTTCTTGCGATAGCAAGATTATAGTTCAGACTCTTGAGATGGACAAGTGATACTTAAAGCAGAACTTTCCCCACAGCCCTACAGGCTCTTGGGGCCCAGACGAGGTCCC
Organism: Sclerurus mexicanus; assembly: GCA_013396755.1. Classification (NCBI taxonomy): domain Eukaryota; kingdom Metazoa; phylum Chordata; class Aves; order Passeriformes; family Furnariidae; genus Sclerurus; species Sclerurus mexicanus. Next base: position 91,412 of record VWZF01006909.1, read on the forward strand.
ATAAACGTGTGGGGTTGGATTCTGCATCTCCTCTTAGGGCCATGCAAAGGTGTAAAGGGGCACAACTACGTCATACCAGCATTTTATATCTTTTCACACTGTTGTGCCCTTTTTATTGCAGTCTTAAATCAGCGTAAACTGATTGCTTTCCCCGTCAGTAACTCTGACATAGAATTTAATGTATGGCTTGAGACACACAACGTAAAGAACAGGTGATAAAATATTATGCCCACGACGAGAACATTAAAATGCTGACGTTTGGAACAGCTGGCTTAGCCCTTTTTTCTCAGCTGGAATAAATAGTAATATTAAAGGATTAGCATAACCAACAACAAGTGTTGAAGGACTTGATTTCGTTCCAGGCAATAAGAATATTTAGGAACCAGCATTTTGAGCCTTAGTCAACAGAAGACTTTATTTCTTCCAGAAATATTTTTAGTAATATTGTCTAGATATGGATGTATTTATTACATTTATGCTAATTGGATTTTTAATTTGGAAACCTTTGAGTTCTTGAGGCATGGTTTCAGGGCGTTTCTTTAGTAAATGTTTTTGTATGCCCTTATTAAAAGATTATATCCTGGTGCTTTGAAGAGGGGCTTTCATTGGGTTACCATTACTAAATTAGAAGAGAAGTGGAGGAGGAGTCGTTAACCATTAGAAAGCATCAAGATCACCGAGGGAGTAAAAATGGATCCAATCTTTTGGATACGCATGTGAGACCTCAGAACGGATTTCAGAGGAGTCAAACTTAAAAGATGCCGAAAATCATCAGGTTTTGTGGTGGTGTCTTTCAGACAGACAGACAGATCACGGAGCACCTGAAAGGTCAGGAAATCGAAACCTGAATATCAAAGACATGGCATTTGATATTGTCTTACCCAGAGCACCATTGGAGACCTTCAGAGTGAGGATTTTCCTTGCTGCTCCTTCTAGAACTTTCTAGCAGTGCAGCTGGAGCAGGGGACCAGCCTGTCCCTCAGGCCCTTCCCGTGGATGCCCTAAAGCTGAGAGAGAAGGATGGAAGAGTGGGGCTCAGAGGGATCATCTGCAGGAAGATGCTCATGGAAGGAGGAGTGGGGCATCGTTCAGCTTTGAGTTCCCTGGGGTAATTCTGGGTTCCAAGATGATCTTCAGGGCCTTGAGGTGTTTGATTTCTCACTGAGGTGAGGACGCTCCACGTAATTCCTGCAGCGGGCAATTGCAGGGTTTAATGTTTGTAATGTTTTTTTGTTAGTAAATCTCTGGAATTCGAGTAAGAGAATGAGGAGTAATGTTTGCCATTTTTTTGGCAAATCACACCAGTTTTGTGGTTTGATTGCCTTCCCTGAACGTTTCAGGAGCTGAATTTTGATGCTGCCTTAATTGTTAGGGTCTCCAAGTAGATCAGCCAGCTCTTCATTCATGTTTAATGGATGGCTTTCCGAGGTTAAACGAAAACATTCCGCTAGTCCAAACACACTCCTGCTTCTTCTTTCTCTGAAGGTTTCCATGGGGAAACCAGAGCCAGGCTCTGGACTGTGGGTATCTTCCGTGGCACCGCTTCAGAACCTGGCGGGTCTGACGACTTCACTTTGCAAACAGGCAGTGGCATCGTCAGGTGACTGGATACCCCGGTTTTAGGTGTTCAGTAGAATATGCTCATTCCACCCGCAGGTTTATTTAAAATTAGTACATCGGGAAGAGCTGCTAAACTCGGAAAAGGAGGTCACTCTTCCCGAGAGAGCCCCGGGACACCTGGGGGCACGAAGATGCGGGCAAAAAAAGGTTTGGCGAATAAATATTCAAAGTGCAAAGCGGGTGGAAAAATCCTGATTTAATAATTGATGCTACTTGGTCCTTAATCCCTTTGGAGCACCATGTCCTGGGCAGTAGCTGGAATCCTGGCACAGGGAGGATGGTGGAATTGCTTAGGAATTTGGTTAAGGAGGTGCATAATGTGTTTCTGAGCTACAACCACAATGATACTCCAGTATCAATCAAACAATATTTTCGGCCTTTTCACTTTTATTATTTCTGGATTTTCATTGTAGATGACTGACAGAAAAGAGATGATCCATAGAATGTGCCATATAGAATGTTTGTTTTATCCAAAGGACTGTCCCAACCCCAAAACCGTGATAGTTTCCCAAGTTGTTTCCTGACAACGGATCTGGATTTTACAACTCTCAGTTCCTGATCAGGATGATCAATGCATGATCCAAATATCTCCATGGAGGGTCTTGCTCTCATAAATACGAGCTTTCCCACAACACCAGTATTGCACAAATTAATGAAAAAGAGGGAATTGTTTAAAAACTTAAACCAAATTTCTTGGTTGCTATGAAACAGAAGCACTGGAAAGGTAAGATGGGCTTCCAGACAGTGCCATTCTTGCCACAGTGTGTGTTAATTCCTGACAATGATTGTGACCTGGGGAAACACTGGGGGGGGGATTGTCAAGCATTTACAAACTGCAGTTAGAAAACCAGAGTGAAGAGTAACAATTCATTGAGTTTTAGAACTCCGTGGCTGATCAGAGCTGTGCAAAGTGGGTTTCATGAAACACAAACCCTTCAAAATGCAAAGGTTTCTCTTTTTCATTATTTCATTCAGAATTTCTGAAAAAAAAAATCTTAACTCGTGAGATATCTCGTTTGCTACACAAACTAAAAATTAATTAATTTTCCTTTAAAAGACAACTGATTTAAGGATAAATTATCATTTCATTCTCAACATTTAGAAGCAGCTGGAAGAAAAAAACTACTTGACATTTGAGAGAATGTAAAATCACCAATTAAAAAGGGGACAATGTTCACCTCCTTCAAGGAGGTGAAGTCTACAAAGTGACACCATCACCACAGTCATGAGGACCTGAGAGAGAATTTGAAGTTCTACGTATGGGCTGTGTTTTTTCGCGGGTCTCACATCCCACATGTCCCACCAACCCTCACAAGAAGGACGTGGATGTTAAAAGAACTTGGAGAGGTTAAAAGATTTTCCTTGTTTAAAAAAAAGAAACCACCCGCTGCCCCATGAATTCCGTGTTGGGATTTTACTGTATCCCGCTTTGTGAACACTTTGTGACCATTAGGGAGCATTTACCTTTACAATAAGTGGTCCAAAAGGGCACAGACTGTGGAGCTGTTGAGACACATGTCCCGTTTCCACCGAGGGTAATGCCTTTATTGTTGGTGCGTCGAGATATAAAGACTTCTTGTTCACATAATGGATCCAGCTGGTTGGGTGGGGGGCAGGCAGGTCCTCACAATAAAAAGGCATTTGATTGCTGCTGGGATCCTTGTCAGTAAAATACTCAGGGATGGTTAATTGGACATTAATGTGTCAGATTTTCAACAAAATAACAAGAAATTTGCCAAAAAGAAAGCCCGAAGGAAACACGCCTCCAAATTTTACAACAAAGCTTTGTTTAAAATAGAAGTTAAAGCAGCGAAGATTTATGACATGTTGACATAACTGATGGTAGAGGAGTTGGCTGAAGCTCCGGGTGTGAAGGTCCAAATGAGAACATCTGCATTAAGAAGCTAATTCTCTTAAACACACTGATCAAAATATTAATGCTACGTGTAAACACAAGTGCTTTATCTGACAGTGATTTACATTTGGAACGACCTAATCCAACTATGCACTGCATCTTTATTCATTACCAGCAGCCTTTACTTAACACTTCATGCCCGCTTGCACAGGTGGACAATCTACTCAGAGTGACTATTGTGTTTATGTTATTTTTTCATAAGCAGGGTTTGAAATTTGTCAAACTGCATCATTGTTTAACTATGTGCCAGTCAAAGGGAAATTGCCAGATGGAGCGGCTTTCCCCTAACCTTGCTCCAGGCAATGAAATTACACATAGGCCACAGTCTTATGTCAAGTCTTTAAAAAAAAAGAAACACACAAAAAAAAAAAACCAAGAAAAAAAAAAAAAAGAAGAAAAAAAATAATAAAAAAAAAGAGCCAGGCCATGAATAGGTATGACTATGTGCATTCACAAACCCTGGCTTTCTTATGCCACTAATTTTATATGAAGGCTCATGCCAATGGTAAATAAAACTTCATGTCCGTCATGTCACTCATTAACTAGGTGCTCATAATTTATGTATTTAAGGCCTGCTTGTCCGCCAAGCAATCAAACAGTAAACCATGTTTTATAGGTGTTAGTGTTTATAGGAACTGTAAATAAATGTCAAACAAAAAAAAATCAGGTTTCAGAAAAATGATCAGGGTTAAGTCATTTATCATTGTTCCAACTGGAAAAATCTGAGAACCTGTCAGTGCCAAAGCAAATGTTTCTCTGGCTTTTTCTAATGGGCAGCTTAAAGTCCCAGATTGTAGAATTCTGTGAGCAGGATTTGATGGAATGGAAAATCTGCAGGTCGTGTGTTTTAGCTGAGCCTCTCACTCAAAGAATGGGGCGAGGTGGCTCTTCTTCAATGGGGTGGCCTTGGCTTTGTTCTGCTTTGGGGTTTTTTTCTCTGTTCAGGACTAAACCCAAAGATTAGCTGAGATGATTTAGGCAGGAGTTTGGCTGCTTTGGAGTGTGAGCAGAGAAGTTCTTTGCAAGTGTGGACCCCTGTTCCTGAGGGCTCTTCACTGACAGGTTTGCTGTGCCTGCTGTAGGATTGTTCCTTCCCAAGCAGGGTGCACGAGGCAGAAAGGACATACAGACTCCTTGTTGATGGTCTCCACCTACGTTCCTCCTCAGGAACGTGCCCTTGTGGACCTCCACGTTACAGCTGTTGTCCCTGTGTCTCTGAAGCTGCACGTTTTACACAGCAGTCGCTTGTGTTTTGGTGAGGAGATTTGGACATGAGGAGATCTGGGCACTGGGGGACTTTGCTGGTGCACACTGATACTGCAGAGCGGCAGATGTTGCTGGGGCTCCCAGCTGGGCCCAGAGCTGGGCACAGGATCTGTTCTGAGATGGTTGTGAATCTCAGGGCTAAATACACACCCTCTTGGTGGGTCTAAAGAAGAGCACGTAGTTCTAACACTTTTTAGGTTGATTTGTCCCTAGAATTGCACTTAGATGGAGCTCCTTGTCCAGTTAGAAGTTCACAGAGCACCATCTCCTAACATGGAGCTGGGGTGGTGTCACCCAGAGGAGGGAAAAAGAACAGATACCGTGAAAGGGGAATGGATTTAAGTGCAAAATTCAGTCAATTTAAGTGCAAAAATCAGTAAGGTGGTGCAGCTTACAGGGGAGAAAGATAGAAGTGAATGAAGTGTGAGCAAAGTTAGTCGTGTTTCAAAAAATATAATTTAAAAGTTCATACAGGCATTCTGGTGACCATGGGCATGAGGGAAGTGACTTGTGTTGTGAGTGTGACTGTCAAACTCCCTGTGCACGTGGCAGTGCCTGGAGTCTTCCATGGATTTTGCAAAAGCTCTTCCTGTCACGTTCCCGTTTGCCTGTGCTGAGAGGTTCACAGTGAAACTAAATAAAAATCAGAGAAGCCAGTGCCTCTGGAGCCTTGTTGAAGAGCCACTGATGTTTGTGAGGAACCTGTGCTGGGTTTCAGGAGATATCAGGGGGAGGTGACCCTGACCTGCTGGGGCTGGACCAGCAGCCGACTCCAGTGCTGCCCTTCCTGGGTGTTTCTGGAACGTGGGGCTGCTCGTGTTCCCCCTCCTCGTATTCCCACAGGCTTCCTCCTGCTAACCGAGAGCGCTGGGGATTTTCACCAAGTCTATCCAGAGTGGTCAGCTTGTTTTCAAGAGCCATGGAAAGCGATTCAGCTGTACCTTCACCCTGAGCCAGATGCTCACGTGGTGTCAATTGTCTTGGCTCCACTCATGGTGGTGGGGCAGAATGTGGTGATGAAACCTAAAGGTACTGAGGAGCTGTTTGATGTATTAAGGGCTAAGAATTGTGCTACAAAGTGAAAAGTATAAATAATCTGTGATTGCTGACTTGAAGTCAAGGTATTGGCTCTCCTTATGTAGTCAGTCTGCTCAATACTTGAGCTGAAACTTGCCTAGAGTTGGGTACTTCTATTAAATAACAATTGTACTTCATGGTACCCTTTCTCTTTTTCTTTGTCTACTCCCTTTACGGTAAAAATAAATTAATTTTGAGCCTAAATGATTTTTTAAAAAAAATCGTCATTTCCATTTTTATTGGTTTTGCACAAGCTTTGAGAAACATTTGCTAAGCAAACGTGCTTTGGCACGTCTGGCACAGGATCCCGGGATGCTTTTCCGAGTCCTGTTCCAACAGCTCCAGTATTTCCTTCGTGTTGTTGTGCCCACCATCGATTACTTTAGTCCTGAGCTATTTGAAAACTCATCCAAATGAAACAAACAGGCTCCCAACATCGCGAGCACGGTAATGGGTGGTATCCAATTTCATGGCATTTCTAGGGAATTTTTTAAACTGATGTTATTTCCGTCTCTTTGGCCGATTTCTGGGGCCTTCCTTGAGGGCTCCGCTGCAAACTTTCTGAGCTGGGCTGTGCACCTGTAGCAGGGACGAGCCCTGAGGTTTCCACTGAATCCTTACTCAGCAAAACTCCCATCAGCTCTGCTCAGGTTTGTCGTTCAGGAAAACCCACGGAAAAGTTTCCCTGATTGCTGACACTCGTGTGCTCATCAGTTTCTGTTCACTGTGACATTTCCAGTGCTCTTTTGTGGTTCAGTTTGATTTACTGCTTTGTGAATGGCATTTTAAAATATATGGTAACCTATATCTATTCCATGTTTTCTTGCTTTCTGAAGATAGTCTCTGGTTCTACAGCCTTAAAAAACTAAAAGCAATAAATGCTTTCAAAAAGCTGAGGACATAACTCATGCCTTGTAATGCATGTTTTAAAAATCAGGCCTTTTTCTGGCTCATTACCCAGCCTGTAGACTTGATTTTTTTTTAATTAATGTAAGAACACCTTCTTTATGGCATGTTCATGTTTACCCAAAAGTCACATCATTTTTCAAATTATACAAGGTGTCAGTACTGAGGGTAATGATCTTTATTACTCACATTCCAAAACGAGCACTGCTCTTTAATTTTTTCCTAAACCTGTCTAGAGAAGAAGAATCAGAAATGTTTTTCCCTGGTAGCATTTGTGTGGCAGACATAGAATTCATACAAAGGAGTCACCAGCTCTGCTTTTATGGGAGTTGTTTGTAGCAGTTCAGCCCCACCAAGTGACCACAGCGATGCCATTGAGAGTCTGACCCATGTCAGGGATGTTTGTGCTGCTGGTGACAACTCCCAGTGTGAAATTCTTATTTGGTCATATTGAAACACATGACTTGGGCACAGGACTGGAGGGGACACGGAGCAAGTTTGCAGATGACCCAAAACTGGGAGAGCTGTTGAGTCCCTCAAGGGCAGGGAGGTCCTGCAGAGAGACCTGGACAGGTCACAGGGCTGGAAATCACCAACCATGGGAAGTTCAATAAGGAGAAGTGCTGGATTCTGCCCCTGGGATGGCGAACTCCAGATGGATGGACAGCCTGGGAATGAGATGCTGGAAAGCAGTGCTGGGAAAGGGCCCTGGGGGTCCTGGTCAGTGGCCAGTGGGCCACGAGTCAGCAGAGCCCTGGAGCCAGGAGGGACATCCCTGTCCTGGGGGACATCCCTGCCCTGGAGCCAGGAGGGACATCCCTGTCCTGGGGGGCATCAGGGCACAAAGGGGATTGTCCTGCTCTGCTCTGCACTGGGGCGGCCTCACCTGCAATGGTGGGGCAGGTTGGGGGGACACAATGGAAGGGAGAGATGGAGCCACTGGAGAGTGTCCAAAGGAGGGACCCTGTGCAATATGACCCCTGTGCAATATGACCTTTTGCTGACTCGGAGCTGATGTGGATCCTCCTGACCACATTTCACAGCCCCAGTTTTCCTGCCCCCCTCCCAGCCCCATTCCAGGCTGCTGGAAGGGTCCATGGCCGAGGCCACCCGGGGGGCTCAGCAATGCCCAGCTGTCATTTATTCAATTATCATCACAACTCAACAGCCCCAAGAAGGGAGAAGTGCAAGTGATTCTTGGCTGCCAAGGAATATTTTTGCAGAGCAGGATCATTGCCCTTGTGTTTGATGGGGAGGAAGGTCTTTGTAGACTTACTGTACTTGTGACAGCTTAGGGAATTTCCAAGTTAAAACCTATTAATCATGTTTCTTGATGATTTACTTATTCAGTTTCCTATTCCAGTAAAGAACATGTCTTTTAGTGGTTTAAAAAACGTGGGATAAGACCAAATTTCAAATGAATATAGTGTTGAAACGATACAGATTGTCTTAACTGTAGGGGAGGGTACAGATATTTTTCAGTGCGTCATCAATAACTGGATATAGATCCACACCCTTTCTGGATGATAATGAGTAAACCTTTCCTTTACTGGTTACTCTGTGCCCCAGAGCATCATCCAAACCCTCCTGGAGCTCTGGCAGCCTTGGGGCTGTGCCCACTGCCCTGGGGAGCCTGGGCAGTGCCCACCACCCTCTGGGGGAAGGACCTTTCCCTGAGATCCCACCTGACCCTGCCCTGACACAGCTCCAGCCCTTCCCTGGGTGCTGTCCCTGGTCCCACAGAGCAGAGATCAGTGCCTGCCCCTCCTCTGCCCCTCCCCAGGGAGTTGTCCCTGCAATGAGGTCTCCCCTCAGTCTCCTCTTCTCCAGCTGGACACCCCAAGTGCCCTCAGTGTCCTCACACCTTCCCCTCCAGGCCCTCGCCCATCCCCGTGTCCCTCCTTTGGACACTCTCCAGTGGCTCCATCTCTCCCTTCCATTGTGTCCCCCAACCTGCCCCACCATTGCAGGTGAGGCCGCCCCAGTGCAGAGCAGAGCGGGACAATCCCCTCCCTGCCCTGATACCCCCAGGACAGGGATGTCCCTCCTGGCTCCAGGGCTCTGCTGACTTGTGGTCAACTGGCCACTGACCAGAAACAACCCTGATTTGGGCTTTCTCCCCTGCCAAAACCATTGTGCAGAATAATTATAGAGCATCCAATTAAGACACTGCTTCTTTTCTGCAGTTTATAGTTGCTCTCTGCACATCACAGATGCCAAATAAGTATGCAAATAGTAACTTTTCTTTTTAACATTGTACGAAGAATTTTTTCCAAACATTTCTATGAACTTGAACTGTTTGGAACTTAAATCAGATTTTTTTTTCCATGGCAGTTTTTTTAGGGCTGTTGACCTCGAGAGTGTCCTGGTGTTTCGGCGGGGAGCATTCCATTTTTCTCTTCACACATAATGAGCAGTGAACTCCTTGATTGTTGTTGTCTGTTCCCTCTACTGAGAGACCACTGCAGCCAACAAATCCAGCGTTTCATGCTGCAGTCTAAACAGAGTGATGCATTGCAGGTGCTTTCCTCATCTCCTCACACCTCTCAGAAACATTAGGGGGGATTTTCAACTTCCTATTCAACTTTTAAATGGAGAGTCAGGTCAGTCTGCGGATTAGAACACTAATAAATCTTCTGTCTTCACTTATTGTCCAAGTATCCAGCTAATATCTGATGTTATCCTGGCTCGTGGTGCTGTGCCACGGTGCCCTGGCTGCAGACTGGGAGAGTGATGGCTTAATGAATATATCTGAAGGCCAGTCACAAAATACAAGCAAGGAAAGCGTCGCCTCTCTGATGTTTGTGTATAAAAACGGGACCATAAATTGCTTTCTCTCTCCATCACTCTTTGTTTGAGTTACCCCGTAGGTGGCCCTTCCCAAAGATGGGAGCTCCGGAGCTGTAAATAAAGTCCAGCAGGATGCAAGGTGCTGAAAAGAGTGACTTCACTGGCTCTGCTGCCCCACGGCCGCCGTGAAATGAATGATTGTTGATTTGTATTTAATGCTCAATTTCCTCTCCATTACTACAAACCATGCAAGGCAGCCCTCGGTTCAGGCTATTCATAGGAGAGCTCAATCTATCCGGTTTCACATCTGCTAAAAGCCCCCATGTCATACTAATTACAGTCTTCCCCTGGAAAGAATTCGGGTTTTAAGACCAAAGAAAGATATACTTATTTATAAGTAAAGCTCCAGTCTATACAATCGGTTGCTTGCAAGGTAGAATCACGCTTGGGCAGCTGTATTTGTGTTCCAAATGCAAGAGGGACATGAAAATCCAGAAAACAAGTGTAGTGGTTGTACCTTTCCCAAGCCTTTTGCAACCAGCGTGTTCAAAATGGAAAAGCACAGCGTCTCTGCTCCGGTGTCCGTGCCATAGCAATTACTTCTCCTTGGCCCCTGGCCTGTGCAGCACCACAGAGCACAAGGTAATACTTGTGCTCCTTCTAAATCGCAGGAGATGACAGATTAGCTCCAGACAAACAAGGCAAATTAGCAGCGAGGAGCTTTAAAGGGTCTTTTACCTTGTTGTGTCCCATCTGCTGCTTTTGCAGGATTCTGTGGCACACGATCTCTTTTATGATCAACTTCAATCTTAAAAACAGTTGTTTCTACTGAAAGCTTATTCCAGTCATCGCTTGAGGGTTCTAGAAATTGACATTTGAAAGTAAAAGCACTATCATTATTTTTTATCCTTGTATTCTTCTGCATCGTTATGCTACAGCTTACACACCTCCTTAGCTTTTGCCTTGGATGTAAATACTCTGGGGTTGAATTGGAGGGACCAGGGCCAGTAATTTCTCTGGGCAAAGGAACTGATAACGATTCCCCAGGTCCTCCAACCTGTTACAGGGGCAGCTGTTCCGGAGTGCAGCTACAACAGACCATCCCTGGGATGATAAATTCACCCCACTATTATGTTTTTCTAAGTGGTCAATAGCAGATCCTTCAGAGAGGCACAGGAACTTGTCAGGCACGGAATTATGCTCCAAGTCTGCAGCAGTCTGCAGTTTAAAGACTTCCTGAGCCAGACGTGGTTTCTTGTTGCTTAATAGCCCTTGATGAATATTTTGCTTCAAGAATTTGAACAGTTGCCTTTGAATCCAGGCAAACTTCTGGCACTCAGCATCACAGGAGCAGCCTGATCCATGCAGACCTGCTGCCTGCTTTTTCAGCCCGTTCCTTACTCATTTCATAGGATGTTCCAATTTTTTCCTATTATAGGAGATAGGGTACAGTGTTTTACTGCTCTGGGCCACAATTTGCAAAGTCTGTCCCCCTTCTTGGAATTTTCTTACAGTTACCATAAAACACAGGGAGCTGTTGTATCATTTTGTCTCAAGCCTTTATCATGATCAGCCTTTCTTTGGGTTGCATTTTATTCCTCTTCGTATTTATTTTCATAGCTGGTTCTGGAATCAGGAATATGCTGAAGCCAGAAACACATTGCTGTTCACTGAATATCTGATGTTACATTTAATGTAAAAAAAACCCCAAAAATGTTGTTCCATTATTTAACGAAGATTTGTCTTTAAAAAAAAATAAAATTAAAAAATCAAAATAAAATCAACAGGTTTCATGGCTTCTAAATCAGAAGGATGAAGTCAAGGGCTTGCTCCTTCAGGCTTTATTCTCACACTTAGGTGGTGTTGGAGAAGTGTTCCTGTTGTTGGAGCTACAGCTGCTGGAGAGCACCATGGAAACAAGCGATCCGCCTTAATGGTCCTTCTGATATCAACTTCTATTACTTGTATTATGCGTTGACTTCTATTACCTATGGATTGCATGGTGATTTCAGTTTATATCAGTGTGCACTTGACTGTTGAATGGATGCCCAAGTGATCACAGTTAGTTATTTTCCCTGTTTCGGCTGGATTTACCATTGAAATGGGAAAAAGGACTCTCCTCTTATAACTCAAGAAACAAGACACGTCAGCAGCCAATTGTTCGGTGCTTTCTTTTTTGGAATTTCCTTCCATTTTAGAAAACTGTTGCAGCATATAACAAATTGCATGAAACAAAACCAAGATCTTTCTGTTGCAAATAAAGCGTAGCCTGTTGGAATCTGGGGGGGTTCACAAGCACTTGTTTGAAGGTGTTTTAGGCCAAGATTTAAGTACCCAAAAGAATAGAGTTTTACATTTCATATGATGTTCTGTGCTGCATCGTTTCCTTGTGTGTGCTTCAACTGCAGCAAAATATTCAATACATAAAAACCTTTTTTACCAAAAAAATTGTACTCCCACGTGGACATTTACCTGTGAAATGCACATTATATTCAGTGTTTATGTTACAGTAAAGAAACCCCACGGATGGCCCAAAGTAACAGCTTTTTGGGCTCTAAGGTTTTTGGGAAAAGAATGAAAGGAAATTAAACTCCTTCACAAGCTGGGAATGGTGGAGGGGAAGGTCACAATGAGAGAAAACACAACAGGAGAAAAACTGCACAAGCAGAGCTGAATCAAACCAGAACCTGAGTGATAATTAGAGAATCGAAATCACAGAGTGGTTTGGGTTGGAGGGGACCTCAAACACCATCTTGTTTCACCCCCTGCCGTGAGCAGGGACACCTCCCACCAGCCCAGGTTGCTCCAAGCCCCGTCCAGCCTGGCCTTGGACACTTCCAGGGATGGGGCCACCTGTGCCATGTCACCACCACCCTCACAGGGAAGGATTTCTTCCCAATGTCCAATCTAAACCTACACTCTGTCAGTTTGAAGCCATTCCCCCTGTCCTGCTACTCCAGTTCCTGATGGACAGCCCCTCTCCAGCTTCCCTGTAGCCCCTTCAGATCCTGGGAGGTGCTGTGAGGTCTCTACGCAATCTTCTCCGAACATTCCCGACTCTCCCAGCCTGTTTCCATAGGGAGCTGCTCCAGTCCCCTAAACAACTCCATGGCCTCTTCTGGACTTGTTCCAACAGTTCCACATCCCTCTTGTGCTGGGACCCCAGAGCCACGTGCAGTGACTCTTCCTTTATATCCAGGTAATGGGATTGTGGGACTCTGATCCTTTACCTTTCCCACACCATCCCTTTGGCTGCCCCTGGATGTTCTGTCACACGGGCTCGGTGTTTCTGGGCAGGGTGTTCTCTGCCACCATTGAGGGTCACCTGAAGGATGTCTGCAGGACTGTGGGCATTGCACAGGGTGGTGTCTGTGCACCTTCCCTGTGAGGTGTGGTTAAGAATTTTTTGGTTCAGGGCTTTGTTTTTTAACCAGGAAATCCCAGTCTAGCCTGTAAACCCCTGGATTTACTGCTATCATACAGTGATGACAGGAAACAATAATGTGAAGTTATCCAAGGAACTCGGTTATTAAAATGGCTTTGCTCTGTTTTTTGCTTTTTTTTGTTGGAAATATGGAATGCTGTCAACAGCCAATGTATGTTCTTTAGCTTAAAAATATTCCAATAAGAAAATAGTTCTGGAATGTAATGTGATCAGACACACAGCACAAACTTGGACTGTTGTGTCTTAGTATAACAAAAAAAAAGAGTGTATACCGAGTAAATCAAAGTCTTTTACTTCAAGACAAATCAGGCAGTTCATATCATTCAAATTCATTATTAAAAAAATAAATGAGGACACTAAAAGGACCTGCTGGTTCAGCTGAAGTTCATGGCCAGGTGTCTCAGCTGCATCACCGATTTCCTTTTATATAAGACTCATGCTTGCTGTGTCCAACACATTGAGCCTGTATGTAAAGAAGGAATGTTTTTATACAGAGAGATACAAACACATCATAAATCATATGTCATGCAGAATTTTTGGGTGCTGTGTATGGTTTATGAGTCACAGCTGTTGAAAAGCTTATGATGAAAAAGTGATACCTCAGAAAAGGCTGCAGAGCCATGAGCTGCAGTTTATTATTATTATTATTATTTAAAAATGTGGCAGAGTTTTGATCCTCGAGTTAATTTCGGTCCGTTACAGCAATTGCATAAACCCAGCAGGAAAATACATGCACAAATGGATGTGTGCCAATGCATTTGCTCTGAACACTCTTTCTGGCTTTTTTGCATATGTGCTCTGCCCTGATGGGTTTTATAAATGTCATTGCAAAGGTATTTACTCCTAAATGGCATGAGATTTTTTTTTTCCCCCTTTCCTGTGTTTACTCTTCGATGCAGAAATGTGAGAGGAGGACAAAGACGCTGCTGGGTGAGGTGGTGTCAGCCACCCACCCATGATGGCACCTGCATTGGAAGTTCCTACAGTGATGTAAAGAAATCCTGAATTGTTAAGGTCTAAAGATTTTTCTTCTGAGGAGCAATGGGAGCTTCTTGTACTCTGGAAACTTTTAATTTTCAGGTCTGTCTATCAGTCAACACGTGTCTTGGATGTTCCTTTCTGGTTCATTCCTTTATGCGTAATTATCACTGGGATTTCTGTGATTCTTTTCTGCAATATTCAGATAACTTCACATTCTTCAATGCATTTATCTTCCCAACGACCCAGGGAAGTATAAAAGCGTGGCTATTCTTATTTCTTCTTCTGGATGGGAAATCTAAGCAAAGAAATAGCGTAGAGAGCAGGGTAAGACACCTCTGAGAAACTGAGCACTGGAGGGAATTCCCATCGAGTGCTTCTAAGGTGTCCGAAAACACAGGAGCTACTTCATGCCCAGTGGTAAGGATGGACATACACCCAAGAACTTCACAGGACCTAGAGCAGCTGCTGGAAACCCAAGAAGTCTTGGAACAGTGAAAAAAGTGATCTCATATGTCATTTTGTGAATTCAACGGTGTGCACATAAAGTCAGTTTGGTTGATTAAAATCCTAGGAGCGCAGAACAATTTGGCTTGGAGGGAATCTTAAAGATCTTCCAGTACCAACCTCACCCACGGGCCGGGACATCTTCCCCTAGAGTGAGTTTCTCAGGGCAACTGAGTGAAAATATTGGGAAAAACTTGTCAAGGCTTTTCTGACTTCTCTACAGTCCTGTAAGGAGTAGTAGAGTTGGTGAAGGCAAAAAGTCCGGAGCCACAGAGAGTTTTGGCCTTTGCGGCCTCCATACCCAGCAGCTGTTCGTGGTGCCAGGACAGGTTTTATCCATGTACAGGATTCCATGAGCTCAGGTTTGACACAGAGAATAAACTGGAACTATGGCCCTCATGTAAAATCACGTGTATTTTGTTTTGAGTGAAAAGTCATGACAATTTTTTTATTAATTTTTTTATTTCTCTTGGCATATTCAAAGACATGACCAGTGCTTTGACTTGTATCAGGTCGGCTATTGATGTTTTCATAGGCTGTATGACCAATAAAAAAAAAAAATCATCTTTTATTCATCTGGTCAGAGGTTAATCCCATCTGTTCTAGAACCTCCAGTCCTTGGCTGACAAAAGGAAGGAGCAGCCTTTGCCTTGAAGGTTGTTATTGACCCACAAAGCAAAGCCATGTGGAGGAATTACATCTTTCTATTAACCTGAAAATTGTACTTGAATATCAGTTCTCTGTCTCTGTAATCTTGGCAGCACCTTTTCATTGTCTCTGGAGGCTATTCTTGTTCTAAAAGGAGTGCAGGAAAGTACAAGGTTCATATTTTTTCTTTATTTTTGGCTTTCTGCACATCCCTGCGGTAAGTGTTGAACAAGAGTTGTAACAACTGACTCTTGTAGTGAGCGGACACAACACAGGGATCTCGTGTGCTGATGTTACAAGCCGGGGAATCACTCAAGGAACCAGCTCTGAAGTTCTGTTTCAGTAAAAATGACATTTGATGGACAGCTTGCCTTTGGATCCCCTTTTCTCCCTGTGTTTCAAATAGTTTGGGCTTTCCCCTTTGTTATTTAAGAACAGTCCCTAAACCCTGTAGTTAAGACATATTTATAGCACGAGACCTAATGGGCTGATGATGAAAACAGCCTCCAGTGGTCTGCTGGCCCAGGAAAGCACCTGTGGGGAGTTCCTCAAATTTAAAAAAAAAAAGGAATTAATTGGATTACAGGTCTATTTTGGCTAATCCGGCCAATTCATTGAAAGGTTTTATGAAGCCTTGCTGACACAAACCTGTTGAAGTAAAGGTTTCAGGTAACAATTCTATTTTATTTTTTTCTTACATACTGCTACTTTGTAGGATTTTTTTTTCAGGATCCTCTTCTATTTCTCCTTCAGCTTTTCTTCTCAGGGTTTTTTAAGCTCTGAAAAAAAGAGTTAAAATGGAAGGAATATTTAAGTTTTGCTTCATGACACAAATAAATACTGGAGCTGTGCAAGAGCTCAGTGACCACGGTGGTGGCTTCACAAACCTCTTGGTTACATGTTTTCAGAAGAGGAAATAATTCCTTTTATTTCTTCATTTGCTGTCCCCCTCGATGCTGAGTTTCAAGGAACTGTCAGCTTGCTGTGGTTTATTCCTTGTCATGGCAGACAAAGGACAAAGAAACGTTGAAATTGGAAACAGAGCTGTTGCTTCCATGTCCCTTTTCTTTGCTGGAGCCAGGGAATGCCCAGCGGGCGTTGTGATGGATGGGTGTCACTTTACAGAAAGCTCTTTGCTTGGTTTGTGCTTTTCAGTCTTTCAGCTTCTCGCAGGACTTTGAATTTGACAGTGATGTTTTTGCTGCCTCCAGTAAAGAATACAAAATAGAATTCGCTTCCTTCAGTAAAAATGAAATGGAATAAAGTGTTTTGAATGGGAAAAAGGTTCAGGCAGCCGTGGAAACCGATCCAGTACCCGGCCTGCAGTGCAGGCATTTGCCACCTGCTTGTCTTCCAGATAGTAAATAATGAAAATATGCATTTTGTGCAGTGATATACTGCTGATACAGCATTCATTTGTCCTGTACACAGAAAACTCTTTTGTATCCGACCTAGGTAGGTAATGGGAGCGGCTGGGGTCCATAATGGTATTTCTTTACACCAATTCTTTTATCTCTTGGTGACTGAGGACAGCCAAAGAGTGCAGGAGCTCTTCGATGGCCATTAAATGGAGAAGCTTCCTTGGTCGCTGCTGGTGTTCCTGTTGCTGTAGCTCTGGGAGCTGCTTTTCATGCCCTCTCCATCCTTCCACATCATGCAGAGCCCCTGTGATTCGTGTGTCCGTACTGGGCTCTGCAGATGTGGCCATGAGCTCATCCTTGGTCTCGGGGACTCCACAGCCCTGGCCACGGGAGGTCACGGGAGCAAACCAACAATGCTAAAAGAGGTGATTATCCCAATTGCTGCGTTTGCTCCAGCGGAAAAAGCCCTCTTTAGCCTCCTCATGGCCCCAGACAGCACAAAACAGATATTGTTGGTAGAGATTATGAATTCCAGCGCTCTTTACCGCGTGTATCTGCTTTTCTATCTGTATATGTTGCAATAAAACAACATGCACAAGGTTATAAAAATAGCCTGGAAGTGATTGACGTGCTAATAATGCTCAATCGAGTCAATAATGCTCGAGTAACAAGCTCCTGAGAAAATAATATTTTTGGTCAATAATACACTTTTTAAAAAGGAACTGTTTGTTTTTAATTAACCTCATATTTAGCCATTTAGTCATGCCACGTCCATCAAGCACGGCAGGGGAAAACACGTGCTGTCTTGAAACGCTGCGTTGTTGCCTTAAACTTTCATCTCTTCCTTCTTGGCTTTCTCTTCTGCATTCCACCTCAGCATGTTTGGGAGGATTGAGGCAAATCACGGCTTGTCGTGGTCCTTCGAATTCAGTGCTTCTCCTTTGTAAGGAGGGTGTCAGGTGATTCTTCTGTGACAGAACATCCCATTAAGTTGTGACAGACTGTCAAGGTGAACCTGCTGTAAGTACTTAGCAACAATGTAGTGCTTCTAATGTGTCACTTGACACTTCTTTCACTTCTTTCCTTTTCTTCCTCTTTTTTTTTCTTTTTTTTTTTTTTTCCGGCTAAAGGCTGACAGATTTTAATCCATTAAGTGATCCAAAAAGTGTTTGGGATTGTGTAATGCTCGGTAAAATTGAGCAGGGCAGGCAGTGCCCACGAATTCCTGATGGGGAAGAGGAGAGTGGTCCTGTGGTCTTAAGACTCTTCTTGTCACACGATGTTAAACAGTACATTGGGGGGTTCTGTTTGCTTTGGGCTTTGTTTGCTTTGGGTTTTGTTTGTATCTTTTAAGGGGAAAATTATACACTTTAGGGGGAGGAATTTTTAACAAGATGGACTCATATCCCAGTTATGAAGGAGGTGGTCCTGTGCAGGGTTAAGAGCTGGACTCGATCGTCTTTGTGGATCCCTTCCAACTCAACACATCCTGTGATTCTGTGAGATCTGAAATAATTCTAACAGCTGTGAGATGACTTTCAGGTACATAATTCCTCCTGTTGTTCTGTGCTTCCTTGTATGTAAGGGTTAGGCAAGTTCTGGAGCTCAGGGTTCCCTGGCAGCTCTGCTCTGGGGACTTCACAGTAGCACCTTTCCCTTGCACAGGGCTCGTGATTAATTACACCGTGCTTCCAGCTCTCTCATTAAAAACAATTTATTGTACTTACCAGCGCAATCAGATTGAATTCAGATTAAAAATAAGAGTGTGAAGTTGAACCTCAGCCAACTCAGAGCCTGCTGCCTGCCGAGCTCTTTTGTAAATGAGGAGCCTTAATTGGGTGCCTAAATGTCATGTCAAGAGCCTGTCAGTAAGGAACTGTTGTTTTGACAGTTTTTGTGTGCCTGTGTGTTCACCTGCGCTCACATCGAGGTCACGGTGCCTGCAGGAACTCTCACCTTGTGCTGATGCCAAACCCACCCAACTTCCCCAAAGTCAGCAGTAAATTGATGACTTACAAGAAAATCTGGCTCGTGGTTTGGACAAATTTACAGGGGAGGACATTCATCAACGTGCTTCCAATGAGACAAATACTGAAGGCTAAAGGGAAGACAGAAATAGGAATCTGAAGCATTTTTAATGTAAAAACAAAATGTGATTCACCCTTCAGTATTTTCACAGGATCACAGAGCGGGAAGGGACTCACAAGGATCGAGTCCAAGCCCCAGCCCTGCCCAGGACACCCCAACAATCCCACTGTCCCTGGGAGTGTTGTCCAAACCCTCCTGGAGCTCTGGCAGCCTTGGGGCCGTGCCCACTGCCCTGGGGAGCCTGGGCAGTGCCCACCACCCTCTGGGCGAAGAACCTTTCCCTGAGATCCCACCTGACCCTGCCCTGACACAGCTCCAGCCTTCCCTGGGTGCTGTCCCTGGTCCCACAGAGCAGAGATCAGTGCCTGCCCCTTTGGAGATGCTGCAGACCCTGTTGAGGTCTGACCTGTCTCATCTTCTTTGTCCTGATGATGAGGAGTGGCATCTACATCCAGTACCCCATGGGATGAAGGCTGCAGGGATTTGAACTCCCTGGAATCACCGGAATTTGGTTGATTTTGCATGGGATGTAGAATAGCACCTAACTCTATGTAAGTCTTGGCCACTGCTTAACAGCATTTGGTCACACTTCCTGATATTTTGATTTTTCTCACATTTTTGAAGTGAAAAATGGTGAAATGATCACTGTGTCAGGGCCTGATATCTGGACCCCACGGGCTGCAGAGTTCAGGAGAGGACGGAGAGGGAGACCCAGGGGTGGGTCAGAGGGGTGGCTGCTACTGGCTTTGAGTCATAAATGTGCTTTCTTTCTGCAGTCAAGATCTGTTAAGACAACATTTTTCCATTGCTGGCTGAAATAAAGACTTAGAAAAGTTATTTCAGGCTCATTTCATGGCAAAGAGAGGAAACCAGAGATGAAATCAGGTCAATGAGTTTTGTAAAATAAATAATGGGCGAGTATGTAATTTTTCAGTTGTTTTTAGGAGGGCAAGGCAATGGCACACAATTTGCATGCAGTGAATGAGGCAAGGCCAAGACGGAAGTTAGGAAAGAATACTAGAAAAATACTTTATCTTGTTCACAAATAAGGTGCTGTTTTAGAGGAAATAAGAGAAAGATTACAAGAAAAGCAGATTCTCAATTGCCTGGGCTCTTATGAAATGAAGAAATTCAGACTTCTTGGGTTTGCTCTCTCCGTCCATGTACCTGTAGATACTTTGGCCTGCATTGCTCTTGCTTCTGGATTTTTCTGACTTGGGGATGAGTTTGATATCATGACTGAAAACAGCTGGATATTTCTTTTGAATAGAAGTAAAATGACTTTCTTTGCAAAGTGGCACAGAGTGGTGAAGGCATTTTCGTGTGCCGTGACTGCTGTTGGTGTGTTTGGGAGCACAGAATGAAGTGGAAGTGTCACACTCTCAGGTATCTCGGGACCACGCCTGTGATGGCTTTATTTGTCTGATGCTTATTTTCCTGAGTCAAGCGGAATGTCTTTTCTGCCTGTTTTCACACAAACAAAGGAATGATGGTATTTTATCCTTTCATAACAAACCTCTGCTTGGTGAACTTTTCCTTCAGCTGCTCTTTTTTCGGTCTGGCACTTCTTGCTGTTAATTGCTTCACTGCTTTGCAAATCTGAACACTTCACCTTCCATGAAAACACTGAACACAAGTTGTACGCGTTGATTTTTCCAGGGGGGAAAGAGGCTCAGGCTGCAGTAGCATCAGTGGGCTGAATTCCCACCTGGAATGTGCCCAGGGAAAGCACAGAATCACTAAGGTTCATAAAGACCTCTAAGATCATCAAGTTAAATCTCTGATCAGATCATTTAGAAGAAGAAATCCTTCCCTGGGATCGTGGGCAGGCCCTGGCACAGGTTGCCCAGAGAAGCTGTCACTGTTCCATCCCTGGAAGGGTCCAAGGCCAGGTTGGACGGGGCTTGGAGCAACCTGGGATGGTGGAAGGTGTCCCTGCCCACGGCAGGGGGTGGAATGAGATGAGCTTTAAGGTGCCTTCCAACCCAAACCATTCTGTGACTCTGTGAATAGCTGAGCTGTCCCAAATGCCAGAGGAGCAGAGGTGCCCCCTCAGATGTTCCCAAGCTCTCCTCCTTCTGAGGAAGGATGGAGAGCCCCTGTGGGAGCGGGAACTCGTGTTCCTCTTGTTCCATGCATGCCCTTGTCTTGCCAGCCAGTGAAGGAGAGGGGAGACCCAACTCAGCAATGCTGCTGCTCCTCAGCTTGTTTTCTTTTCCTTCCCAGCTTTATGTTTTGACTTGATTTTTTTTTTCCGATAACTGGTTAGGTTTTGCTTCCAAATGCCATAAAGTCACATGTCCTTAAATATATTAGAGGCATAAAGAAGGACTAAAGCTTGTTAACTTACACTGAGCACCGACTTCAAAACCCCAGAGTGTTTCACAAGCAATTTACTCTGACACCGCTGTAAATTTAGAAAAGCTCCTGCCTTATTCAAGCAATTTTAGCAAACTCAATTTAACTGCCATTTTCTTTTGCTTCCCATCACTGCTCATTATCCAGATTTTTGTGCCTGAACCAGAGTTTCTCACTGACCTGCTCCTCTTACACCATTTCTATTTTAGTGTCTCTTGTGTAACAGCAATCCAGAGGATCTTCAGCTCTGGAATGGACAATAGATTTCCTGTTGAAGTCAGTGCCTTACACTGAATTAAACAGCAGTAGCAGGTTCATTATAAGGTGAAGCCAACACACAGAAAAGGCTCCAATACAAGGATAGGTTTATAATAAAAATATATCATAGAATCACATGGTAGAAACTACTAAAGTGTACTTTTTTGCAGGATGAGAAGGAAGTTCTGCCAAGCTACGAGTGATTTGTTCTAGTGCAGCCTGATGACTGTAGCCTTTAATTTTGTTTATTACTATTCTTTTCTAATTACTCTGCTTTTTCTCACCACTATTCTATGTTAATGCTGTAGAAGCACATACTTTTCATATGTCTGTGAGATCTAAAGGAGGAGGGTTTTATTCCTGGAACTCAATTAAAAAGAATATAATGCCTTAGATATGTTATAAAAATATTTTGGCCCATAGCATTAAAGCTTTGAAATGTTCAGGACTTGGTGAATTCCCTTCTGACCTGTGCAAAAATGGGCTGCGGGGCCATCCAGAGTCTCCAGATGATCCCTGAGCTGAGCACAGCGACATGGAACTGTGTTTTATTTGAAATCTTGTCCAAACCCTCTGTGTTAATAAAAGGAACAATCGTCATTAATGAAAAGCTTCCTTCGAGTTCAGTGGGTTTGGATCAAACTGTAGTGACTTCTGTACAAGGAGATATTTGTGTGCCCATGCAGCACCCAGTGACTTTGGATCATCTGCGACGTTGGCAGGTGTTCCACCCTGACTTTGTGTCTCCAGAGCACTGTGGAAAGTCGTGTTAGTAAAATGTCCAATTCCTGAGTCAGGATGGAGCAACGCTATAAATATAAAGTATCTGCACATTTAAAATAAATGAAAATGCATTTGTGTATATGGTAACGGGGCGGAGGAATACTTTGGGGTTTAGCATTTCATTATGGGGTTTTTTGCTTCACAAATCCCAAAATCTCAAGGTTTTTTTATCCCTATGTAACCCAAGATGAATATTTACTCAAATCTGATTTTAAGGGTTCTGCGTTGTTTTGAGGTAAGCTGCTTCCTCCAGATTTATTGCCACAAGTTTCAATATTTCCATTAGGAATGAGCCATTTGAGTCTTCTATAATTCCAAGGATTTTCTATATAACCATATATCTGATTAACACCAGATTTCAGTAACAAGCAAAACAAAGAATTCTTTTACATTTGATGCATTCTGTAGGAATATGCACAAGGAGTTGGAGTATTAATTACCATTTGCACATCCAAAGGCTATATGGTGTGTCAGGGGCATGGAAGGAATGTTTACATCTTTACTTTTCATATTTGATATGTTAAATATCAAACACATCTATACTCTTGCAGATCATACTCTACAAATATATTTGGGTTATACTTGTCCAGGTGGGGCGACGTTTTAGGCATCAATATCAGGAATCACAGAACTGTAAAATCGCAGGATGGTTTGGGTGGGAAGGGACCTTAAAGATCATCTCATTCCACCCCCTGCCATGGGCAGGGGCACTTTCCACTCTCCCAGGTTGCTCCAAGCCTTGTCCAGCCTGGCTTTGAACACTTCCAGGATCATCTTTTGCTCATTGTTTCTCCAAGGTACTACTTTGAGGGATCTGCCTGTAGCCCTTAGACTCAGTGCCAACCTGCTCCCCACACGCCAACGCTCGTACTCCAGTCACTGCCCTGCTCCTTCTGGGAACAGGATTGGGAACAAGTCACCGTGACCACTGACAACATCTCCATATGTTCCTGGGTGAGCTCACCCTGCTGTGCTCCAGAGGAAACGCTCTCCATTGGAGAGATGAGGCTCCCCAGGGTGATGTTCTTGGCACATCCTGCTCGGTGGGTGCAGAGGCAGCGCTGGCTGGTTATTCCCATGCTGTCCCAGACCTCCTCCAGCAGCGCTGGCCCCGGGAACAGAGGTGAAAGGGCTTCATTGAGCACCTTAATCAACTTCTAGATGGGCCAAACAGTGAACCGGAGTCGTCTCCAGAGTGACAGAGGGAGATGTGTAAACAACACTTGCTCAATAGGTTTTTGTTGTGGAAACCTGCCCGCTGTGTTTGCTTTCTGAGAATAGTCCAGCCAACGAGGTGTGAACATTCAACAAAGTAGGAAACTCTCACAAAATAATTCAGCTTCTTTGTTTCTGGGAAAATTTGGAGCTCATTGTTTTTAGCAGGGCACAGGAATTAATACCAAGGACTATGCACAACTCACTAATGTCTTTTGCATGTGAGAGCTTTCAAGAAGCTGCTCTAGAAAGTGAAACCTGACAGTCAATAATGCATTCATAGACAGTTTTAAAATGGAAAGAAGTACTAAAGGCACGGAATAGATTATCCATTAGCCATTACCTACTTCTGTTAGGTGGCTGCTGGTGATTTCTCAGGCAGGTCTGGCAAGGTTCCTCGCGGTGCTCAGTAAAAGGAGCTAATTGCATTGCCTGTTCTCTGCTTTGTTTTCCAGAGTGCAGAAACACCTCTCCTTCCAAAGGCGATATCGAGGTAAATGTTTGTGCTGCTATTAAATACCATTGTGGCAGAGGGAAACACTTCACACTTTAGCACTGGCCATCTGTGGGCTTGAGGTTTTCTCTTTTTTGGGGGGTTGATTATGTTTCAGAGCACAGACCTGCTGAGTGATAACTCGAAATAAATATATCGGCATGGTTGGGCTTACCCTACTCTCCTCCATACATGCAGTCCTAAGGGGGTTTTGGGTTTCTTCAGTTTTTTAGGTCCAAATAACCACTCAGCAGCTGGGCTCCGTGTCCCCTGGCTCTCTCCATTCCCAGCAGCTGCCAGGAGCTCACCAGGCTGGTGTTGGCAGATTAAGATTCAGGTCACCTCTTTGTTGCAGAGAGAGGGTCATAGATTCTTTCGTGTTGGACAAGGTCTCTCAGACCACTGAGTCCAACCATGGTTTAGTGAACCATAACAAGTCACAGACCTTAAGATACTTTTTATGATTCTTAAACTACACTGACACTCTTCATGGGACCATAGAAATGTGCCTTGTCATCCTGCTCAGTGCAGGTTGATTGTGGGGTCAGTCATCTTGACTTGGAGGAGCCCTCAGACACTTAATCTGCTCCAGGGACTGGCCCAAGGGCTTTCATGGCTCCTCAGAAGGTGGTTTCTTAGGTGATCCTTTTTTACCATCACCTTTCCTGCCTAACTTTGTCAGCCTCGTACTGGACTCTCAGATTTATTTATTATTTGCCTGGATGAAACAGCACAGGCAGATGTGCACGTCAAGAGCTTTGAAAAGTGGAAAAATTCCTCATGAAGAGGATGGGAAGTGCAGGGCACTCTTACTCTAGTATTTTGCTGTGAGGAAAAGGTCCCTTATCCATCCGTGGTGGGAAGGAGATAGAGGAAGGGAGGTTAAGAACATAATGGGAGCCAGAAAGAGCTGCTTTGCAGACCATATCAAATTGGGCATCAGGAAAGCATCAGGGAAACGCAGCTTGTTCTGTGTGGTTACAAGTCACGGTGCTAAAAAGCGATTCTTGTTATTCATTACATCCATGTTTAGATTTCATGTGGTGGCTTTTTGAAAGGGTATTTTATTGTATTTGTGAGACAGATGTAATTACAAGAAAACTGGTTTTCTGGTGTCAAAACTGTCAGTGAACACCCCTGAACGGAAGGCAAGTGCTTGCATCGTTACAAGGGTATGCGGACAAACATGTGTGGGTTTGGGGTTTTTTTCCCTTTTTTTAGCATAGAGGCCTCAACAATAAAAAAAAGGGATTCAGCCTGATGGGCAGCTTTGCAGCTGGGATAACCTCCAGAGGATGAAAAGTGGGGGTGATGAGGTGACACCACGGTGGGAAGATGTCTCTGCTAATTGAAGGAGCGGAATCCACCATGAGAGCAAATTATTTTATCAGTTCTGGTTTTCATCTCTGATGTTCTTCTCTTATCCAACTATTTCAGGTAGTCTGAGTGAGCCTGGGAGCTGCAAAACTGGGACAGGAGCTCAGTGCTAGGAGGTGCTGAGAGTCCTTAAGTCCCACTAAAGTTATTCCCTGACTTTCTCTCACCAGACCGGCTTGTTTGCTCATAAGGATAAAGAGCAAAAAATCACAGGGCATTTCTAGTTGGTGGGATGGTTTTTTGTCCCTTGTACCATCCACGCAGACATTCCCATCAGAGGTGGCAGCAATAGCTGTAGTGGCTGTACCTTGATTAAAACTCCTGGCACCGAGCGTGGCACAAGCCTGGGGGATTTATTACCGTCTGTGTGGATCCTGTTTGTTTTTTCCTATGGAAATCCAAGTTTATACAAAGGCCATCAGATGGAACCTGCACGCCTTTATTATTACTAATAGTGGCTGGGAGTGCAGATCCGAATGATGCATAACATTTTTTTTAAAGTAAACCTTAAGCCAAGTTAAATGAACTTTAAAAGTGAACATGATTCATAACAGATACCATTTTAAAACTGACCAGGCACGGCAAATGTAAATTCTGTCCTTTTAACTGTAAAATGTTTAAGCTTATTTGCAAAGGAGTTTGAAAAATTAAAACCATACCTTCTCTGTGTTTCTCCAGCCATGGAGAAACATCAGGGTTTGCATTTGAAAGGATGGCAATACAAACTGTGGAGACAGGCTAGATGTCTACTTGAATTATCCTGCCCATTGAGGGGAAGTCTTAAACTGATGATCACATATAATCTGTAATGTATTAAAAGCGTATTCTTTATTGGAGTCCCCATATTACATTTCAAATACATTTCCATGGAATGTTTCAAAATGTCATTTAAAATTATTCCTATTTTCATTGAAATGGCATGTGCCCCCTCAACACTCATCTAGAACTTTATTATTATGATTCTTTGGACAGTTTAAAGACATGAGATCACTTTTTGTGGCTTTGTGTGCCTCCCACTACCTCTGTTCCTGCTCCAGTGCTAATGCCAGCTCCACATCCCCCCAAACAGTTTAGCTCCAGCTTCTTGGCCTGCGTCAGTTTTGTTTCAATTGATCAGAGGTTTGGATAACTTAAATATTTAGGCAATCTATAATAACTGTATCTCAAACAAACACTTATTATAATGATCACTCGCAGTGCTTGCTATCGTTAAGAAATAAGAGTCCTGGCTTCTATTCCAGCCCCTCTTTTTTTCCAGTCGTGTTTTGGTTTGGTGGTTTTTTTTCATAGCCCAGAGTGATTTCTTGTCACCTGGAGGGTGATTTTGCCATAAGAGGGATCTTGAAGGAATTGTGTCTTGAAAATCTAGAAGTCAACAAAGTATTTCTGAGTGCCACTAAACTGGAACCTTCAATGTGTTACAGAATTATCCTGAGTGTTTATAGCCCAGCAGCAAAACCGAGTTTTATATCTACCCCAAAAACAACCATGAGAAACATGAATTTTCAGCACTGAAGACAGTCCAGGAGTGGGAGCTGGACCGGTGCTTCTTGTAGTCAGCAGGATTGCAAGATGCCATTAAAGCACTTAAAGTACAAGGGCTGCTGTGCTGAAAAGGGAGACTTCAAGAAAACATCTTCTCAACTGGTTTAATTCAGCTTGAATAGCTGAGTTAAACTGAGCCTGTTTGTTGACTTGACTTGTTCATCTCACTTAGCAGAGTTGGGACACCTCAAAAAGAGCTGGACAAGGCCACGGGCAATGTCCTGTGCTTATTCTCCTCCATTCCTGTTCCCCTCAGGTCAGTGGAATTTAGTGGAAACCTCCCACATACGTAACTGCCAAAGAAAAAGAAGCTGCAAACACATTCAGCAGAATTCTGACTGTTCCTAGATTTAAAACACCGTTCTTTGGAGTGATTTGGTCTTGAGACGTTCACTTCAATTCCACTCTAGAAGCTTTTGTTAAGTCTTAGGATTCAAGCATGTTGTAGAGATGTGTGCGCTTAAACCCTGTATTTTATTTACAATTTTTGGCTTTGGGAGAGTTCCTAAAGCTGTTTTCCTGTAACCTTCAGGAACAACAGGTATGTGGATCTTTCTGTCTGTTGGCTCCAAAAACTCTTCTGCCAGTCGAGAGCTCACATGGCAAACTGAACCCCTGCAGACAAGGTAGGAAAGCAGAGCTCCTGACCCTCCTATGGCGTGGCTTCCCCAGCCAAATAAAACTCCTTTCTTGGTAATGAATAAATCATGGTTACCTTTATGAGGAATATCAAGGTCGCCTGTTCTAGTTGAACTTATCCCTGCTCGTTGCAGGACAGTTGGACTAGATGGCCTTTAAAAGGTCCCTTTCAACCCAAAGTGCTCTATGGTTCTATTATTTAATTTTTGTGTGTGTTTATTTATGAAAAAGAGATATTGTATTTAAAGCCACTGGTCATGTCTTCGCTCCCAGTGGTGTGAGACCCACCCAAGGCAACAAAACTGGAAACACTTCAGACTTGCTGAGGTTTCTGCACATTTAAAATGTTCAACACATCTCAGGCTTCTGAGACCTTCTACTTTTCACGAGGTTAGCTTGCATTTCCTGCATTTCACCATGCCATCTCAGGTGGGTTTTTTCCCAAGGAACCTTTGTTCCAGATCATCAGACTGTTCCAGGAGCACTTGAACGAGAAGAAAAACACGGCAGTCAATTTAAACCCAATTTTTTTTGCTCTGGTATCATTAATCAAATGCACAAGCGGTCTCAGCACTGACACCTGGCAGGGTTAATGTTTAAGACCTGTGGCAATTATAGCTCCCCTGAAAATCGCTTGGCCAGCAAGTCACATAAAAGCCTGTGATTATGAAGGAAATGGGAATTAGCAGAAAAAAAATTAGGGAAACCAGTTGAAATACATTGGTAGCGAGGAAGGCAGAGAAAAATCTGACTGATTGGAGCTCCCGTGGGGAGAAGAAACAGGGTCTAAGGATCACTCCTTCACCAAATTAGTAGTGTCTGTCATGTGAAACCAAAATAAAGCAGGAGCAGAAGTAAAATATTTTCTGCAGAGAAATTGGACTCTGTTCTCTTGCACCTCCATCTCAGGGAGGCCAAGTGCAATTAGTGGGCTGATTTTTAACTGATCCTAATTCAGCCATAATTCTTTTCTCTCAAACGTCTCTTTCTTGGTAAAGAATGCGATGCCCAGAGGTTTGACACGCAGATATTTTTAGCGATGAACAGTTCAAAGATTGCTCCCAGCCATTAGCTCCTTGTCCAGAACATCCTCTGTTTGGAGTCTTTGCTCTCCCCAAAAGTTACACAGCTGGAATAAACACAGCTTAAAGGAAGACTCTTGTGGTTGGAGCAGACTGCAGCGCGTGTGTTTTCCCTTGCTGGAGAACATTAGCTGGGTGCTTTTTGTGCCAGATGCAATCATACCTGCAGAAAAAAATCTGGTGAGTAAACAGGAGTTTCAAACAAAGAACGTCGACTCTTTGGAGCCAAATTATTTTTGGTATTAATTGCTGGAAAAGCATTAGGACAACTGAAAAAACTCCTGATACCCGGCGTGGGGCCATAATCTTATTTTCATGAGCTTCATTTAGTGTCAGGAAAATACTGAGAGATGAAGAGCGCCCTTGCTTCCTACTTGGCCAAAATTTGGGTGTCTCAGCTGAAGGTATCTCCCTGCTGTGGCAGCTGGGTCCATGGAGTGGGTGATGCCTTGTGTGTGGCTCTACAAACACCTCGACTATCTCACAGGGCTGGATTTAATGTCCATTTAATTGGAACCGTGGCATAATCCAAAGGGCAAGTGAGTCATTTCAAACTGTGGGACCAATTCAGCAGCAACGAAGGAAGCAATTAATGAAAATGCCGAGCCGTGGTCAATGAAACACTCGAAAAGAGCCAAATTACTGTGCAAATTCTGGAGCTGAGTCCAAACCTGTGTCCTGCAGCTCCAGTGTTGCAGGATGGAAAGTCGTTTTAAGGAGCACAAACATCAGTAGAGCAGAAATTGCCAAAAAACATCAAAAGGCAACCCAGGTATTTGAAAATGTAACGAAGTAAAAGAGGATTTAAAGAACTTTTGGGGTCTTGATTTTTTGCCCTTCCTTTTCCTTTGTGTTTCTTGAATGCCAACTGCCTTAGGGCCTGCATTCAGTTTACTGTGGTCATTGCCAGGTATTTCCAGTGAAAAATCTTCATTTTACCAGGAAAAAAAAGTAATAAATTGATCAATCTGTATTAAATTAATATTAATGACTTCTTTCTAAATGTTAACGGTTGACCTTTTGTTAAGACATCTACAAATCAATCTTTACAGAGCACAACAGGGTTAAAACAGGAATAATAACAATTGTTAACATTCTATAATACCATTATTGAACATGCTTAACCTTTAGGGCATATTGGAAGTGTTTCAGCATAACTGTTTATTATTATAATTGTTATATTAAGTAATTATTGATTATTAATTCTTAGAAATGGTCATTTAAACCACTTACAATATTACTTTGGTTATCTTCATTCACATTTCTATGTCTACAAACTCAGCTGAAATTACAGCGAGTCTGGAATGCTTTTCAGCACTGATAATTGTTCTTTTAACTCCAGGTTTTGTTAAGAGCTATGGAATTCATGGGCTGAAATCGAATGTTCTGCCGTAGAGCAGCGCTGAGCAGAGTTTTAAACTGGTGGCAAACAGTTTGAAAGAAGGTCCCTATTTTATATCAGCATTCTCCAATATCAAAATGTGCTTTAAACTTGGGTACTCTTCAAAGAAAAAGTGATTCTGGCTCAGAGAAGCTGTGGCTGCCCCATCCCTGGAAGTGTCCAAGGCCAGTTTGGACGGGGCTTGGAGCAACCTGGGCTGGTGGAAGGTGTCCCTGCCCATGGCACGGGGTGGCACTGGGTGAGCTTTAAGGTCCCTTCCAGCCCAAACCATTCCTTGGTTCTCTGACATGCTTTGCTTTGACTTCGTGTAACACACAACCAAAATTAGGATGGAAAGAAAAGATGGCTTTGCAGCCCGAATGAAAACACCGCAGAGATTTTCTCATCCCCACAAGGAAAATAATTATCCCTATTGCTTGTCATGATTAAAGCAGAACCTCCTTTGTTTCATTGTAAAATTAGTTTTTGTGAAGCTCAGAATCACCGAGAGAACAGGGCAGGGAGGATTCCTGGGAGATGATTACGGGAAGAACATCCCTACTGGGAAGAGGAGGTGACTGTGCTGGGCAGTTCTGTCCTGAGAGTTTCCCCCTGCTCTGCTCAGTGGAGAATCTTTGGGGCATTGCTATAAGGTCCCAACTCTTCAGACCTCTCGGTTCATGCTCGGCACTCAGTCCTTTGAGGTTGCAGCAGGATGCTCTGCCCTGGAAAGGGTCATCTCCTTTGGCCTGGAACCCAGTCAAGGAATCCAATCTGTGCTGATCCACCACTGGCACCGTGGGGCTGCTTCTGGTTTTGAATCGTGCTAAAAACCAGCCCGGCTCACCAACTGCAAACACACATCCTGCTTTGGGAGCAGGATCTGACAGATAAGCTGCTTGCTCACCTGTAAATCTGTGATACCAGTCAATCACTTTCTAACTACAAAAGCCCAGTCTGACCTTCAGGTGGCAGATTCTTCACAGACACCCTTGGAGCGTGTGGAGCTTCTCCCCTGAAGCAGGAACATCTCTTCATGGTCACTCCCAGTCATGGTCACTCCCAGGGGCTGAGCAGGTTTTACCTTTTACACGGTGTAGTAAATAATTCTGATTAAGGTCATTAGCCTGTTCATTTGTCTGTCCATTTGTCAAAGTAAATAATTCCGTTTATATAAATATATGTGATTTGCCATCATTAAAACCTGTGGGGCAAAGTGATTTAATCACAGCTCTGTAATTCCCTAAATTTAAACTGTGGGCAAAGTCGAGGGCTGAGATTGGATCCAGCCACCTCCAGGCTGCATTGTGAGGAGTTTAGAAAGCCAGGGGGTCCTTTCTTCACCTTTGTAGCTCAATAAGAGCTTCTCTAATAGACTTTGTCTGAGCCTTCCACTCCCCCACAACAGAGGTCAGTGGGATTTCTGCCTTGCTCGAGCTAAGCGTGTTCTTTATAGCCATGCAAAGTTCCATTTCAATGACCACGGGGAAAAGCAGTGTCATTCCAACTAGTGGAATGGCACGGAAAGGAAGAAACAACTTCTCGGTGTTTGAAATAAGTATTGCCATGGCTATGAACTGAATTGTGCTTCCAAAACAGGGAAATGAAGAAAAAGGTCTGTCTGTGCAGTGTCAGGACCTCAGGGAGGAAGGACCACGTCACATCCCTGAGACTCAGAGGGAAAGGGCCCATCCCCTTGGGCTGGGACCTGGGAAAGGAGTGACACCTGGGAGGAACAGGTAAAGAGGTTACTGAGGAATGTGTCTGGCAAGTGGCAGTGATGTCAGGGTTTTTTTTGGCTTTTCAAACCAGTTAATAGATTTAAAACAGTGCCCTGCTAATGCAATTGGTGCTAAAGTCCTCCTGTTCCAACTGCAGAAATACAGGGATGTTTATACACTAAGACAATATGTTGTATTATGCATTAAGAAAAATATGAATCAATGTAAGAGGACATTTAAATTAACCCCAAACTGGCTATTTTCTTGTATATTTAAAACATCTGGTCTAGAGCAACGTCATGTTCTGCATTTTGTGTATCTGAACTTGCAGCCTGTTTTTCACATTTCAGTGGACTACCTTTCCAGTAAATACAGCTCATTCTGGAAAGGGGGTTCCTTGGGGGTTTTTTTACCCTATTTATTATTCCCTATTACAAATAGGAAGCCAATGGACTTTGCACCAGGTCCTGTAAGAACTGACCCTATTTTCTAATAAATTATTTAGTAATTTATTATTGCTAAAATGGCATGTGTAGACTTGGACAGTGGGTAAAATGTTCACGAAATATAGTAAAAATAAACTAGTTTAATCAAGATCTTTGTCTTTCTGTCTTTCAAGCTTCAGTACCAATGCGTCAACTGATTTCATGTATCACTTTATTAGACAAAATATAGACAGCAAACTGATAATGGCAATGGAATAAAAATAACAAACCCCTTATATTGACTGAATCGAGGCCTCCATGATCTAATACTTAAGTACTGCTTCCAGTCTTTAATTTCTATGATATTTCTGCTGGAATCTTGTTTGCTCTTCAAATGCATTGTTGAGCTTTCTGTTGATATCTATTCCAGATGTTTTCAAGTCCCGCTAATTTGTTTTCCACATGATACCTACTTACAGAACCATTTCGCTTGTAGTTATTGCAACTGTATCTGCTAGCTGCATTCCCTGCTGGATGTAACATTTTTCTTCCATCGGGATAGGTTTTCCCACTGCTTCTGCTATTTCTTTCTGGATTTCCATAGCAGTGTCCAGGTGCACTGAAAGTCAGGTTCCCGTGCCTGCTGGAGTTCACAGGTTGAGATGTGGAATCGCAAGCAGGCTGGTGCATTAGTCCATAGGAACGGCTTGTTGATTTTGGAAAACGGAATCAGAATTAAACCTCAGTTTTAGGAATAGAATAACAGAGGATTTGGTTGTAGCAATCAAGCCTAATCTCATCCATAACGCAACGAGCGGCTCTGATATTATTGCAAATTCTGTAAGCGGCTAATGGGATTTAAACATGCACTTACACACTTTGCTGTGCTCACAGAACCTTTTTGTGGTTGGACAAAATATCTGCCCCTGTTCTGCTACATTATAAAAAGGAAAATAACAAAATAGGATCGCAATGCATGTCCAGATCCAAGCACTTCTATGTTCTGGGGCTTTTTAACATCCAAGCCTACACCTGAATTCCAGTTTTGCACTATTGAAACACCCTCAGTGTCTGCTAATATATTTTTCTTATTTTCCAGGTCTATTTTTAGCTATTTGGAGCTTCTTCAGTTTCTTTCAGGTCCCTTTTTGCTCTAAACCTTGAAATTATTAAAGCCCCTAATTAGGTGGGAATAATGTAACCAATGTCAACAGGGAGAATGAAGCTACGACTGGGGATCTCACCTCAGAATTCATAGAGAAATGGAAAATACGCTTGAAAAATTTTGGTGGTTGTGTCCAACTCAAGGCCATTATCACACTCCAAGCATTAAAACTGCAGAGGGGCTGCAATAACTCACTCCACCTGCACCATGTGGTACCAGCCTGGATTTATTAGGCTTTGTGGGGAAGGGCCTAAGGAGTCCCCAGCGCTGGTTTAGGAAAATTAGAAATAATAGAACTTCTGCTTTCACTCCCCCTGTGGGTCCTTGTCACAGAATCATGAAATACGCTGGGTTGGAAGGATCATCCAGTCCAACCCTCAGCCCTGCACAGGACCATCCCCAAGAGTCACCCCCTGTGCCCCAGAGCATCATCCANTGGCTTTCCAGCATCTCCTTCCCATTCTGTCCATCCATCCTGGGTTCCCCATCCCAGGTCTCTGGGGCACCGGGGGCCGGTACTGAGATGACCACGCAGGCGAGGTATGAGGAACGGACCAGGTTGTTAATGTGAAAATTAGTCTTAAAGATAAAAGTGCGTTGGAGAAACACATTTAGCAATTAGCCGGAGCGGCAGCAGCAGGTCTCTCTTGGCACGGCTCCGTGTGGTTTCCTCTCGCCGTGGTCTCTGCTAAAGCAAACTTGCCTGTAATTACAGGTTCAGCCAGTGTGCAGTGTAAATAACACAAATAAAGGCACCTCTTTTTGTACGGTTTTGAACTCGGGGGGGTCCTGTTGTCTGGTGTGCAGACAAGTCCTAAACCTGCTGACACGCTGCTTCAGGAGATTAGTATCGTTAGGGAATTTAAAACCATACTTCCAGAGTATATTGGGTTTCAATTACATTAACATTTACTTCTATATTTGTCTTTAAATGACACTTGAAATTGCTTTCTGAAACAGAAATAGCCACTAATAAAATTAACAGCTGACAAACAACAATTAAGACCCTAATAGATATGGAATTTAATTAACTCCATCTCTGGGGCAACTCCTTTAGGAAGATTTCCAGAGAGGAAATATTTTGTTACTTATTTCTTACACACCATACTTCATATCAGTGTTCTGTGTGAACAACCTCTGTATGTTGAAAAGGGTCATTTGAATAAAAACTGTGTTTAAAGCTCTGCTCTGTAGCTGGTTTGTGTCTACACCACTCCTTCAGTGCTTATTGCAATCAGTAGGTTAATTCCATTATGTAGCAAAGGCCTATAAAAATTCTTACTTTTAAGATTTTAACGTGCTTTAAGTTAAGTTTTTTTTAGCAACTGCTTTATTCATACATCCAATTCCCAAATGTTCATAAGACAGGAACAAACCGAGGAACTACAATTTTTTTTTTCAAGTAGAAGGTTTTACATTAAGTATGACAAACCCAGGCTTCATTTTGAAAATAATCTGGGTATTTAACCTTTCTTCATCTACCTAATAAAATTTTTTTCTTATATGTAAATATTGTACCGTATTTCTAGAAAAACCAATATACCAAGTACCAACCAGCTTTTGCAGCTACTGAAGAGAGAATTGCACTTCAAGCTTTGCAAAACGCTCTAAATGGGCTGGACGTGGTCACAAATTGCTTCTCAGTTGTGATCAGCCTTCCCTGACGCATTCGGACTCCCTGGAATTTCTCCAGTTGAATTTGTGTGCCTAAGGTTTCTATGAGCTCCTCAAAGCTCACAAATAATTGCACTTGGCAATGGGTCCTTTGAAAAGGGGTTGTGTTACCTTTTAGGAAAACTTGGCCTGAACTGCACAAACTTATTGGTGAAATAAAGTGACGGTCCTGCAGAAGATTCTGAATCTTGGCCTTTTTGCACCCAGACTAGTGATGCAGTTTTTCACTTTGGGTGCCCCTCTGCAGACAGAAATGGATGGGGTATTTTTGATTTAGAGGAGTTTATAAGTCGCAAGGAAAGCTCTGCCACCACCCTTCAGATTCTTTATTATACACTGCTCTTAGGTGAGCTGGAACCACAAAAAAAATAACTCATTATCAGCCTTTTCTCCGTTTAAAAGACTGCGTGACTGGCTTCGTGTTTACCTTACTGCTCTCAAAATTATATCCTTGTGCCCTGTGATATTTCACATTATTCCACTCTGGCTCTCTACTTCTTGTAACTTGTTATATGAATAAAACCAAAAGCTTTGAAATCACAGAATGGAATAAATTCGCCCTCTGTTCCTGCTCCATCTTTCAGGAGAGGACAGTGCGGTGGTGGAGGGGTTGAGAAGACTTTCTCACTGACCACCAGTCAGGCTGAAAACTGTCTGCAAGGCATATTTCCCTATTAGAGTGGCTTAAAATATACCAAATTAAGTGTCAAAGAAGCTGGCATTAAATCCTTGCGGCGTGTTTGCCATATTGAAGGCTGTATCCTCACCTCTGGGGATTAACTAATTCGGTGGCTTAAGCCAGAGACGTTTGGTAAATACACCCCATAAATTACACTTGGGCCTTTGAGAATAAGCCAGACCGTGCTCTGGGATGCCCAGCCAGCCTGGGATGGCCATCGTGGGGCTTTTCCATTGCCTGTGGACCTCGGGAATGCTCCCAGGTGTGTGTCTGAGGCTGGGGCTGCATCAGCTCTGGGGCCATCCTAAGTGCTCCCTCTGCTTTTTCAGCCCTTACGTGCTTTTTGCCACCATACAAAACCCCCCAAAATCTCCCTTTCTCACCAGGAATCCTGAGAATCTGTTCCTTCATGTGCACCCCTTCGATTCTCTGCTCTCCACAACTTCTGCTGCTCTGAGATGCATCATCAAAAACGGTGCCACGACCAACTACATCCACGAATCAATAAATGGGTTTTAATATTAAACTGGGAGAGCCTGCGCTAATAAAGCACCACGTCATTACCCCCTTCCCCCCCTTTTCTAATGGAGCTCAATTCAAATTAATGCTCTCGACTTACTCCATGTTGGCATAGCTTACATCATGCCTAAATCTCGTATTTCATTCAGTGTTGTGATCTGATACACGTTGCCACATGCATGTGCTACACATTATGAATAAAGCTTTAAAAAGCCTCCTTTTATAGCTGTTTATGTTATGTGATTGAGTCCTGCTAGAGAGAAAATTTGCCAGGACTAAAGGTTATTACCGGCCGTTCTGCAACTAATATTGCCTAGAACTAAAGCAATTAGGCTTGACAAAATATGAGCTGCTTAAAAAAAATGCACTCTTGAAAGTTGGGCTTGTAATGGCATTTGATTTAATACATGCTACTGACGTGGGGATTTTAATTAAAGGAAAGAGAGAAAAAGGGCTGCCCTGCTGAGGTGGGAATGGAGGGGAGACTGTTCTGCAGGTGAGCAGAGTGCATGGAGGTGGTTTGGGAGCAAAATGCACCCCCTGAGCCCCTGAGGGGATGGGGTGGATGACAGAGCACGGGTGGGTTGCGGATTGGCCACTGACGATCAGCACAAAGTGGTGACAAATAACCTGTTCTGTCATTGTATCGTTTCCTCCTGGGACTCCAGAAAAGTGTTTTCAGTGGGTTACCTTCAGGAAAGAGAGCTTTGGGCAAGGAGTGGTTGCCAGCCATCAAGAAGCACGAATTTCCAGGGTTTATTGCACTGTTGTCAAAAAGAAGGTGAAAAAAAGTGCCAGAAGATTCTCACACGTCGTTTTGCAAGTGAGCCTTGACTCAGCTTTAGCTTAACCAGTGGTATCGAAAATACAGACGCATGAATGCTTTATTCTTTTCATCTCTCTGGCCAAACACAAAAATTTTGGGCTGAGTTGCATCATTTTGAGTCACCAGGAAAGGAAACCGATTTAGTTTTCCCAGCAAAACGAAAAGCTAAGCCAAAAACCTGGAAACGAACCAAGTCAGAATGCTTAGTTCAAAAAATATCACACTTAAACTGATTCTTTTTAGATGTTTCATATTTAATTTTGAATTAAATAGGCTTAGTCTTTAGACGTTCATGTTGAAACACAAGTCATATTTGAATAAAAGCGATTGTTTTTTCCCTCTCAGAATTTTGGAGACTTTCAGTTTTATTTTTGGCTCAAACCCTTGCCAGAGTTTGGTAATCCTGGTGTCTGGCTTAAATTATGGAGAGGTTTTGCCTCCTCCACTGGCGCATCCCAGAGGATATTCCCCCATGAAGACATTCCGTGGTGGTGTTGGTATTCTTTAAATTGCATTTTGCCAACGCTATTTCTTCATGTGATTCTCTCAGTCCTCTGGGATCGAATGTTCAATTATCAGTCCCTGACAAACTGGGGAAGAGGCAGGATTTCTAATTCTCTCCCTTTTTCTGTGCTAAGAATAAACCAAATGTCCCAGAAACAAATCCTAGGCGAAATGCTTTGAGTTCTGCATTCTCCATCAGAGGGTAATTTAGCCCAGCTACATAAACACAATTGCAATCTAGTTGTACTTATCCCTGTAGAAATCTATTTACTAATTTACCAATCAAATTTTTTTGTCTGGAAAGGAGATTTTTATGCAGCCAGTGAGAAGCAAAACTACAACTGAGCGTTCGTATCGGAAGAAAACATTAGATATTGAATATTTGGGATCAATCCAGAACACAAAATACTGACAGGACGACTTTTTCCCGTGCATCTCTGAGTTTTTATTGGAAAAAAGCCGTTCAGTTCAATGACACAAGACTGGCCTGATGGTTATGGAGCGCAAATAAAGCTATTTATGCATGGACATTAATAAACACTGACCTGGGAGGGCAGCAATGGAGGAAAAGCAAGGAGAATTACATGGAGCACTGAATAAACTGTACCAGAGCACCAGAGGTCTCCGGAGAAACCAGGAGGCATCAAAGTGAATCTTGTAGAAGCTCCTCCAAAGGTTCTGCGACGACGTGTTTTGGGATTTCTGCTTTCAGGGTTTTCAGTCAAACGGAGCCGTTTCACAACAAGAGAAAGGTTCAGGTGCCGCTGAACAACCGTGAGACGTGTCTAGGACAAGCTTTATTTACCTGACCTGTCACGATTGCCCACGGAGATCGCCCGTGTAACAAGGAACAAATCCAATTTGCTGAAAGCGCTTTAAAGTGTTCGACAGGCGCTTCCAAGGAGTTGGAAGGCAGCGGATAATGTGAACGGTTCCACGAGAGGAAAGCCTCAAGGTTTTTTCAATTTAGAATCCCAGCGAAGCATAAAGAGTATAATTATTTGTGTTTTGCTGCGTTTTCTAAACTGCACAATACAGTCATTCTCCCAGTTCTTAAAGTTGTCATTTTACCGTACAGTTCAGGGCTGCGGTGGTAACATATTTTCCAAAGGTCAGTTTTCCAATTATAATCCGAAATTTGATGTTAATATTTTTTCTTATGGCCGTGTCGTAACCGCATTCTGTTAATTTCATAAAGATACCATTTAGCTGAGGTAGGTGGGATTCTGGGCATATGAACAGTCGCCCAATGTCAACAGCAAGCAGTAACTGTAACTACTGACTTCCCATCATTTGCAAAAAAATATTTTCCCAAAAATTATAGCGTGTAGAACTAGACAGCATCCAAGTCTCTCAGTGGGAAATGACAGAGATTTTCTTATTGCTTTATATATTCCTGAATGCTTTCAAGTCTCATTAGGTTTTGCAGGCAACCTTACACGTTCTTCAGTTAATACCTGAGATAAACTTGTTTGCCAAGCCCTAAAAGCTACAGCGAGTAGCAATGATTTGGTATTTTTATCTATTTCCTTTCCATCTCCCTCAACTAAAACAACCTTTCAGGGAGACTCGACACGGAATCATCACAGAATTGGTTTAGTTAATGCAAACATTGGAATTGAAATCAAAAGTGGCATTTTACTTAGTGCTGGTTTTCAGGTTCTCGCGTTTTCTTTACATTGTTTGCAGTAAACTCATTATTTACATACTTTGGCATATTTAAATATAACCTTCCACCCTAAACCTTCAAAACCGCCCAGACTCAACCTCAGTCGCCGTAGAAAATTCCTTAATTGGCTTTGGGATGAGGAAAGATACCAAAAGCTCTCTTGTTCTCCTGGGTTTGCGGTGGGTTTTAAAGCACCAGCTACGAGATGCTGCCCTTTCACCTTCCCCTGGAGCCAGAGCCCATGAAGTGGGCAGAGGCAACATGGTTTTGGGTGATGGAGCGGGCAGAGGGAGCTGAGACCTCTGTGGTCCAGACGAGGGCAGAGCCGGTTGGACGTTCATAAAACACACGGCGCATTTCCCTCGTTATAAATAACCGGCAGCTCCTGATGCGGCTCCCCAAACACGTTCCAGCCGAAAGCCCGGCTTTCCCGCAGCCTTTTGGGGAGCTCGTGCCCAAATATTTGGAGAAGCAAATATGTAGGAGGGAAGGAGGCAGGCGAGAGTTGCCACCCAGCTCATAAAGGAGCAGGAAGCACGCGGCCGAACGGGCACTCACCGTGCCAGTCGTGTTGGTGGCCCGAAAAATCACCCAAAAAACGAGCCTCTAATTGCTTGGCTCATTTTGACAGTTTTGAACGGGAATGAGGAACTGTGAGGGGGAAAGGAAGCCTTAGGAATTTTGGCTTTCGGCTCGTGCACATTGCAAATGGACTGCAGGAGGTGCAGGAGAACTTGTGTTTCTTTGTCCTTCAGGGCACAGAAATGCCCCCCGGGTCCCTCCGTGCTCTGAGAGCAGAACGTTAAAGAATTCAACATTTCAAAAGAATTCAGCGCTCTCCTTTCGTTTGACCTCCACGTAATTTCTTTTAAGAATTCCAATACATTTCTGAATTCCTGGAGAAGGAATTACTTCCTGGCAGTTTCATCTGAAATGATCTCACATTTCAGCCAAAACTAGTGTGTGACAAGGAAGAAAGTTTTTTTATCTTGTTCAGTTACCCGGTATTTAAGTTGGGGATTGGGATTTTAAATGTATATTTTCTGCATTTGCACAGAAAATACATTCATGGCAATGCAATAATTAATATATATTATTATTGCATTATTCCTACAATTGTTTTTAATATTATATTATTTTTGCAATTATTCTTATTTTTAATGCATAGAATAATTTCTTGAATCACTTTTCAGTGGAAAATTCCTACTTCCCTTGTTGTATCTTGTATCAGTTTGGAGCAATAAAGACGCTGCACGGAAAATGTGGCAAAATAAAATTGAAAACAAAAGAAAAACGAAATCCCAGGTTCATTAAAATCAATGAAAAAGCTCAAATGAAAACTTGAACTGAACCTGAACCCGGGGAAGGAGGGGTTTATTAACCCCCTCAGCCCCGCTGGGTTTGAGGTCAATTAAATAGAGCTGGATGGCACCATAAACATCTGCCACAGGCAATCAGGTGTGCCAGGTAATATCTTTGTGATCGCCTCTGTAGAATTATAACAATCACCAGAGCAGTGACATGTCAGGTAATATTCATTTTGCCTCCCGAGTGGCTTCATTCCTCCTTTTAAACCTGCAGGTCTCTTCTCAAGTCGTATTAAATTCTTGCTCTGGATATGCACTAATGGGGCTTCTTCTTGTGTGTTAACACCTCCCGTGTTGTGTTCAGTAAATTCATATTCGATCCAGCAGGACAAATTCCATTCTCCACCAGACTCTGTGTTTTCATTATTCCTACAGCAAAGTGAAGGTAAAAAAGCAACCAGCCCGAAATAGTCATTACTGGAACTGAGTCCATCTGGTACGGGAAAGGGGGGCAGAATTTTTTCATCTGTGCAGGGGATGATAAATCATGCATATAAATGCAGAAATCATAGATAAATAAATTACTTACTTGAAGAAAGAACCAGTGCATTTCATAGTGAAATATTGAATATTATGCTTAAAAGCTTTTCAGAACAATAAGTATGAATCAGCATGTGACAGAGAGAGAAATTTTTAAAGGCACCATCACCTATCTTTTATAGGTTGGTCCTTCCTAACTTTAAAGTATAAATTTCGTTTAATTGCTTCTGGATGTCCAGCTGTGGCTCCCAAAATCTGTTAAGAAGATTTTTACAAAATAAATTACCCAGTGCTTTCTGCATGATTGATTTTCAGTCTTCTGTGCCTGTTAAATGCAATAATGAGTAAATAAAGTTGAGTAAAGGAGGAGGGTTT
Source organism: Sclerurus mexicanus (assembly GCA_013396755.1). Lineage (NCBI taxonomy): Eukaryota > Metazoa > Chordata > Aves > Passeriformes > Furnariidae > Sclerurus > Sclerurus mexicanus. The sequence continues at coordinate 132,548 of VWZF01006909.1, forward strand.
TTAAGGATCTGACTTTACACGTTCACTCTCCTGATCCCAGAAGTTGAAAAGCTGGCACCTGTATTTCAATTTTAATGACTTTGTTCACACGACATCATCTCAGCAGCTGATATCAGCTCTTATCAGCCCTCAGAGCTGCCTGAGATGATGTAACTGTGGTGACATTCCGGAGTCAGAATTTCTGAAATGCTTCCTATGGCAAGAATTTGTGTTTAGCCCTGGGGCCGTGCCCACTGCCCTGGGGAGCCTGGGCAGTGCCCACCACCCTCTGGGGGAAGAACCTTTCCCTGAGATCCCACCTGACCCTGCCCTGACACAGCTCCAGCCCTTCCCTGGGTGCTGTCCCTGGTCAGAACCTCAGGGAATGGCCTGAAGTTGTGTTGGAGAGGTTTAGAATCTCCTGCTGAGTCAGCTTGTTGTCCATCTCTGACATCCTCGAGAGTGCTGAGCATTTCCCCACGGTGTTGATCCCAAAGAAGCCCCATTGAGGTCTGTCTGCAACATCCAATCCTTGCTAAGTGCCGGCAAATCCAGAAACTTCCAATGAAAAATGGTTTCGCCCCCCAGGTTCCTGAAAATGAAGAATCAGAGAAATTCCTGAGGACATCTGGCAAAGAGAAATGTTGTCAGGATGGTGTATCCACACTGGAGTTTCCCAGGACGTTTTTCAGGACTAACTGGGTTTTGAACCACAGCAAATAAAGACAGTAAAGATGGGTTTGTTAAATCTCTTCAGTTTGCTGATTAAAAAGGAAACTGTGAGATGTCTCTACATCAGTCCCAAACAAAACAACCTTTGGGCAGTTGTGACTTCTGTAGTAGTAATATTTTCGTGAATGTAACTCTTGGCTAAATATTTCCCACATGTCAGATAACCTGAGAATTGCTGTCAGATGATTAGAAAATATCATAGATAATATTCTAATAAATGCTATAATAAGCAGTACAATATCTACAAAGTAACATTATCATAAAATATAATAAGAAGCTATGCATTAGATAAAGATATTTTTATAGACTTAGTTCTGAGAGTTAAAATTAATAGATTAAGTGATTATGATAATTTGAACAGACTGTTTTCAACTTGCACCTGGGAAATGCAACAGTGGCTTTGGAAACTAATCTAATAAAACCAATTATTTTAGGGTAAGGGCTGGGGATCTTTTCCTAGAAAGAACTCAGGAGGGCAGGTGACTCTTCAAATTTCTATGGAGTTAAATTTTAATCCTTGCTTAACAGTCCTATATTGTATGTTTTATTAAAGCTAAGCTTTGTACTGGGTTCATTCTAGGAGGGTGAAAAGAAATCGAACAGTTTTCAGTCGTTTATAATCTGCACTGAACTGAGAATAGCTGTGAACAATAAAGAAGAGATCCTGCTGAGAAGCAGGGGACATAAACAAACCTGTGTGTAAAAACATACTTGTCTACCATTTTTAAATACTGAATAGAACGGAGTGTTTGACGCAGTTCAATTACTTACAAATACATGAACGCATTGCAACAATTTCTAATATATTAGTGCAAGCAGTGACATCTATAAATGGAATACATGAACACAGTGGCCACGAATTTTAATTGCATGTGCCCGTTGTATGGGAATTTTTCTGGATGTTGGCATTAGACGTCAGAGCCCTTCCATGGACTGCCTTTGTCACCCCCTGCAGAGCCCTTTTGGCTCTTTTGGGGAAACACTGCCAACTTTGCAACCAGCTGATCTCAAAGTGTTCAAGTGCAAAGCAAAGCCCCGGGGCTCTTTTGCTTTCCCAGCTTGCTCAGGTGGGACAGGATAGAGCTGTAGGGACACAGAGATGGCACGGGAACCACCACCCTTGTCCCACTCCCAAACCCACGGAGCAAACGAGCACCTGCCATTGCCAAATCCAGCAGAGAATTCCAAACCTTTGGGTGGACAAGTGAGAAATGCTGCGTGGTTTTATATCTCTGAAGTAACTACGGAGAAAGGCAATTCGGGTTGCACAGAAGCATTTTTATTTTAACAAATATAGGATTATAAGACACCAGGTAAAACCACACAACAGCTACACCCATTCACTGCATCGACGTACATTGGTCTCGTCTTTTGGGTTTTTTATTGGCATTGTCTTGTACGTTTTGTCCTGTGAGTTTTACTGTACCAGCCTGGTGGAATTCTTGGTGCCCAGAACTTTGCCTGTAAAGCATTTCCTTGCAGCAGTTCTGGGAGACATCTGGATTCCCTTGCCTGGCAAGTTTCTGGGACGTTTGCAAAGGAGCTTTCAAAGTCTTGCTAAAACATTTTCCTCACCCCCTGATTTGATCCTGATAGACAGGGGAAATGTCTGTAACCAATAATTCCCCCATTTGGAAATTCAGCAGATTCCACAGACGTGAATTTGTGCCCATTGCGAAAGAGTAATTAATTTGGATTTCCTTCATGGCTGAAAATGAGTCCTTGATTACCGTTCTGGAAGTAACCTGGGAAGCAAAGGCTGCTCCAGCCATTACTGGAGTCACCAGCTGCAGTAATAGCGTAATCACAGCCTGCTGGTAGCGTTTCAGAGGGCTTTGCTCGAGTTATGGCCATTCCCATCTGTTTTCCCTGATGAATTCCAGTGGATACTGCCGAGCTACAGAACAGAAAGCATCGATTTGAGGTGTCCAACCACTTCTACACAAGATAAAGCAGCAACAGCCCCGAGTAACTACAATGAATGTGTCTCCTCGGTGTCCTCCCATGTGTTTAAGATGTTCAGATCATTTCAAAGCCATCATTTTGAGGTTTCACTGGGGAGCTGCACAGTCACAAGGTGTCTTTGCCCACACAGCAACAGCTCCATGGGCTGTCAAATTCCTTCCCCAGGTTCTCTGGGAAATCGTGGATGCGTGTGGGGGATCGGAGGAGTCCATTTGCTTGGGTGAAACGAAGTCATGTCCATCAGCATGGGGTTGTTGAGCTAAGTTGAAACAAGCTCAGCACACCCTGCAGAGCTGCAGTGACAACGAAATTATTTCATGTTGCAAAAGCATCCTGCGAGAATGATTTTTGGGTAGTAGCAGCTGCTCATGGGTTTGACCCTGTGACTCACACTCTGCACCTCGTTAGAAGAGTTACAGAACCTTTTAGGTTGAAAAAGACCTCTAAGATTGTTGAATTCAACATCGCCAAAGAAAGTTTAACACATTAAACCCAGAATAATTCTCAGTTGATTTAGTGATATTGACTTTGATTATCCATAAGACCAAGATCCATGCAGAAATACTGACAGAAACACCATGCGAGAGCATTGGCTGCTCCAGGTGCATCACAGTGTCGAATAAAACCTAGGCATCATTTACTGCCGATAAAAATGCTTTTAAAATAAAACACAAGCATGTAATTCTTTGTTGAGTCATAAACTTTCGCTGGAATGTTGATTTCTTGACTCAGCAACTCAACAATGTGTTGGATTTTTTTTTAAAAAAAACCACCAAAATCTTTTATGAAATCTCCAAGGGAGAGCTAATTACTGATAAAATCGTGATATAAACAGGGGGGTGGGATGGGTGACACTCTGTTCCACAAAAAAAGAGAAGTCTGGGAAGGAATTATGCACTTCCAGCAGGGAATAGGAGATCGATCCTTCAAAGCAGCATGTCAGCATTTGTCCTGGTTGCATTTGCTGCTGGTTTCACAGGAAAAATTATGATTACAATTATTAAATTATGATTAATACTGGTAAATTATGTCAGTGTAGCCCAGCTCTCCAATGGATCAGTTGTAAACCGATGCCTCGGATCTTGTTTAGTAACTTGGAACGATGTCGTGAGGATTAGGAAGGATTTTGTGGACTCTCCAAATTAAATTGTTTGGTTCAGCTGCCTTTGCTAAAACTGCTTTAATTCAGGCATATAATATATCCAAAGTTACCACAACGTTTGTGTTTGCAGCTATTATCTATGTCTGTGTTAACATCAAGGCTGCTTTGGCTAAACCAGTGAGAATACTTATATTCAATTTTAAAAAAAAAAAAAAGAAGTTATGAGAGCTGTATTTTGGGTGGTTTTTCTTCTAAAAATAAATAAAAAGCATCGCCCATGCAGCCCTGGAAACAAATCATGGGATGCTTGACTGGCTTTTAGTCACTGCCATTTGCTATTTTCCTTAGCAAAGGGCAGTAGGAAATTATTGCATTGCACAAGTGGAATTTCAAATGTTGCTGATGTACTTAGGGATGCTCTTTCCTGAGAAGAATCATTATGTATGACCGTGCTCTTTAAAAATGTGATTACAACAGTTGAGCAGATGGTAGACACTTGGGGTCAGTTCTAAGGAGATCTGTATTTACAGTGTATTAATAATGGTTTAAACTTTCTCATAAATAGATGTTGATTAATTTTAAATCCATTTGTAGAAACCCGGCGTTGCCAGACTATTTCCTGAAACCACAATACAAAGTATGATAAACACCATCCGTTAATCCAGACTAATGTACTCCACACGTTAAAAAAATTCACTAAAAGGATTAATGCAATTTTTCAAACACGAAAAAAACCAGACTGTGTGTTTCGTGTACACTTTGTGTGTTGGATTTTTGACAGCCAACTCTTTTGCGTTGATAGAATTATGTATTTTTATCCTTTGCCGTAACATACTTTCAAATAATTTATATTTAATTTTATATTCTGTTTGGGATTTCTTCACCGCTCTGTCACCCAGCTAGTTCATTCCATTCAGTGGAAAACAGATTAATCCAATCAGGTGAAACAGCAGGAGGAAAATTTAGGGAAAGCCTATTTTAGAGGCAGGAGGATGTGATTTTTGCTGGAAATAAAAAGCATTAAACGGTGAATCTTAACCTTTGGCATTTTTTAACCCTGTATTTTGGGTCATAAAACAGTGCAGGGCCTTTCTACCATCCTGCCATCTGTTTGGGAGCCCTGAGCTAAAAGTTGTTGGGCAGAAATATCAATGAGTTCGTGTCAATAAGTGTTTTGCCATGTTTTCAAGAGAGTGAAGAGGTGTCTAAAATATCCATGTGCACGGACAGATAATACTTATGGACACCTATAGATACTTAGATACTGTGATGCAGCATATGAATGTCACAGAGACACGTATGCATGTTTGCATGCAAGTGCTTGTGCTCAGTGCCTTTAAAAACTGCCTGAAATTTAAGAGCAGTTACGTTAAAAATTCAACCGACAGCTGATGCCACTTCACAATCCACAGAGTTACCACCCCCAGATTTAGTTTCACAGCAGGATCATTTTATTTCCTTCACAGAAGTTTGTCTAAGAGAGATGCTCCTCATCACAGCAGTTGTTAAGCACTGGAGAATTTGTAGGGCGAGAAGAAAGAAGAAGTTGATCTTTGCTATCTGTAAGTTATCAGAGCCTTGAAATGGTACGAAGGGACACCCTTTAATACTGGAGCTCGAGGGTGAGGAATTGTTGAGTTTTCATCTACTCTTGCATTCACAAACTTTTGTGCATATTTTTTTGCCTCAACGTGTAGAATTGAGTAACTTTTCCTTCGTGGGGTTCCCTTCTTTTTCATTGTTCCTCTGTTTCCAAAAGATAAATCCTAGAAACTGCCCTAAGAGCAGGAAAAGTAGAAACCGCAGATTTTGGCACGAGGTGCTTCACGAGGGCCGTAGAATTGAAGCATCCTTGAAAAGGGCTTTTAAGCAGTGAGAAAATTGTTATTTTTCATGTTTGGTTGACATCGTTTCCCTTGTGGACAGGATTTAATGTTCCAAATTCACATGGAAATTTATACCCTGTATCTGTCCTCCTGCTGAAAGGCATAAAACCTAAGAATGAGGGAAAGTTCCAAATGGGTGCGAATGTCATGACACAGTCCAAGGAGAGCAGTCCCAGGTGACAAAACAAGTCTGTGAGAGACAGAAAGGCTGAGCCTCTGTTGCTTTTGCATTGTACAAGAGATTAATTAATCCCAACCAGTAAAGCATCTAAAACCCTGCAGGATTCAACATGCTCAATTCAAGGGCACTCCAGGCTGTACCTGTGCCCAGCCTGGTTTTCAGCTCAGCATTCCTTGGCCTTTGCCTTCAGTTCCTACACCCTTACACATCCCCAGGTCTGGATGGCCAACGTAACTCACCAGGCTGTGAATGCAGGAACTGCCATTCTCAGGTCAGTAATTCCCGCTGCTCCTCAAATTCTTCAGGAATTGAACAAAATCCTGTTAATCTTTGCACCCTGTGCTTCGAAAATTAATACCCGAACTCCTCTCTGCAGAGCCCAGTTGTACAAACCCTACAAGGGATGTACAAAGCCCCATAATTCCCCCTTAGCGAGATTTCTTTCCTGTGCTTTGCGGTGTCACTGAGGACCTTTCTGTGCCTCACCCACACCTCGCTGCCACGACAGCCCTTTCCCTGTCTGCCCCTTCACTCTCCAGTTGTCCTTTCTCAAAATGCTTTCCCGCAATGTCGTCAACAATTTCCTTCTGGTTTCTGGCCATTGTTCCTCGTCTGCTTTGTCTTCTGTGTCTTCCAGGATCTTCCAGTTCCTGAGTCCTGACACCACCACAAAACAGGCCTCCTTAGGACAGGCAGACAGGGACCTCCAGCACCTTCAGGGGATATTTAAGATCTTCAGAATTAGTTTTAAATTGGAAAAATTGAACCCCTTCTGCCTCATTACCATTAAACTGGGTCTTTGTGTTCAGTCTTCTCAAAGTTTCTCCAGCTTTGCACATCCAGTAAGTGCAAGACTGGCTTTGTGTATCACCTATATGAGCTCTTTGTGAAACATGTAAGAGAGGGACTGCTTTGGTTTCACTCCCAGTCAGGCCACATGTAAATATGGAGAGCTCCTATTTACCCAAATATGTAATTTCCTGATATTGCCAACTTCAATTCTTTCCCTCAAGCCTGGGCTTAGTTAGGAGTCCAAATTCTATTTTATAAAAACTACACTTAACTTATACACAGAGCTCACTGGCTAATCCTTTCAGGTTAAACTTGGGTAGATAAGTCAAAAGTTGATTTGTCCATCCTTAACAAACTTAATTACTTTTACCCTTTATAAGAGTATTCATATCCTCTTAAATATTTTCTGAAATATTTACAAGCCGTTCTTGAGCTGCCTTATTTTGAAAACTTTCTGAACGCTTGGCCCTAAGTGTTTATATTCCTTCTTTTAACCGATTGCTAATAACAATGCTGGCCTTTCTGTTTGATTTATCAGCTGACGCACCAAAGCACATTCCAATACTTTAATTTCCCCGGCATGTTTTGCTGTTCTGTACAGCATCTTCATTGCTGCTTGATATTCCTAAGTTCATTACTACATAAGCCAGCTATGTTAAAACAGCGTGGTTGTATTTTTGGAAGCGCAGAAAAAGAGCTTTGAGTACATCAGTGGAATACTTCACAATGACCTCTCGCTGTTACACTTCTTCTGGATCCATTAAAATTGTTCATAAATAGTAAGAGCCATAATAACAGAGTAACAGGCGGCTCGTGGTAGCCCAGATACGCCTGATGTTAAAGAAATTAATTTGCAGGTGTCCTCAAGCCCCGAGTGCTTATTGCTGATGGCACTAAGTAGTGCTTGGCTGGAGAGTCCATCTGCTCCTCATGTCTCCAGCGTGGACGTTTTTGCAGTGCTCGCAGCACTTACTCCTGCTCTCCTAATGGAAGGTGGTAGCAAGAGCGTGAGAAGTTTCAGCAGTTCGCATCTGCTCCGGCAAAGAGGGAATGTTTGACTTGCTGCCCAGCGTTGCTAAATACAGAAACTTGGAAAACAGGGATGTAAAAATACTCGTTCCCTTGAAAACGCTCCGGGATGCCATTTCCCAGGATAGATGGCTTGGGTTTTGTTTCTAATGACATGGGGGTTTTTTGGTGCTAAAATTCGTGCGTGTCTAACGGAGTCGGATGTAAATTGTAACTGGGAAATGCAAAGGCTTGGGTGGCCTCCCAGAGATGCAGCAATTAGAGAGTGACATAACGAGACTTTGATCGCAGCTTGCGTTCTGCACTTTCTTACCTCACAAAAATTTGGTGAACTTGTCTTTCTAGACCTTTGAAAAGCTGACTATTATATATATTCTAAGTAATAGCTTATTCTGCGAGCAAAAATGACATTTCCATGGGCTTAGGCCTCAGCTCAGCAAAACACTTCAGTTCCTATTTAACTTGATTCGCATGATAAAATCTTCCCTATATCAAATAAAGAAGAGCACATATCAGGGGTGCATAATGACTTAATTACATCTGACTCAGCTGGGCATCTCAGCTGAAATTATTAGACTTTGCTGAAGTATTTCAGGCACATTATTGTAACAGTTTAATTAATTTTAAGCATTTATGAGTCACGCTGTAATCACGTGGCCCAGCTCTGGCTGAGTGTGGTGCTCCGGTGTTACCCTGAGAAGGAGCAGTAAATTCCCCATAAACAAGGTGGAAATGCCAGAATCTGCAGAAAGGGCAATTAAGAATCACTTGAACAGTCTGCAAGTGCTCAGTTTCTGCCTGGGCACTGGTTTTGTGCTTTCTGGCTTTTAACCCCTTTCCATGCCGAGTGTTTTCCAACCTTGCAGGTGTAAATAACATTTTAGAGATCCAGAGCTCAGTCTGCCCATCACTGTGTCACAGGAGAGAGGTTTGGAAGTGGCTGCTGTGCTTGGGTTCAGACCATGGCACAGAAGGTGCTGGGGTATAGAGAACATTTTTCCTGAATTTGGATTATTTTCCTGAATTGAGCTTGCCAGAAGGATGGAGAGGGACTTTTCAGGAGGGCAGGTAGTGATAGGACAAGGGTGAATGACCTTACACTGATGGAGGGAAGGTTTAGATTAGATATCAAGAATAAATTCTGGACTTTAAGGGTGGTGAGGCCCTGGCACAGGTTGCCCAGAGGGATTGTGGACTCCCCATCCCTGGAGGTGTCCAAGGCCAGGTTGGACAAGGCTTGGAACAATCTGGGCTGGTGGGAGGTGTCCCTGCCCATGGCAGAAAGGTTAGAACGAGCTGAGTTTTAAAGTCCCTTTCAATCAAGGCCATTCTGTGACTCCATAATTTCTTTGAGCCTCAAAACTAAGCCAGGAATATTAACATCCTTTAAGCATTTCTCCTTTCTGAAGACCTGAGCTCGTATTTGTCCCAAAATATTTTGGTTTGGTGCCTGCTCGTTGTGGGTGCAGTAGGAAACCTCTGATTTGGAAGGAAAGGTCATTTTTGTAGGAAGAGTCTGCAGACAAGGGTGGAGAGGCTGAAGGAGTGGAAAGCCTACAGAGCACGAGCAGCAGCTCTGTGTCTCAGGCCAGGCTGGTTGGTGCTACCTTTGTTTTCCACAGCAAACAGCCCTTGGCAGAGGAACGCTGGTGGCTCTGTGGTGGTGCTCACACTTGCTAAATATAGCCCAGCCCTTTTAGTTACTCATTAGTAATTTCCTGCACGGTGGACGCAGCGCTCGGACCCAACCAAGGCACATAAATCTGATTGGCTTTATTAGGATAGGAAAAATCCTGAGCATGCTGCAGCAGAAATCCAGTCTAATGCAAGGAACAGCCGAAAGTGTTCTTTAAATTCCCTGGAGATTCAGCTTGAAGAACAATTTTTGGGGGGGATCAGAGCACTCTGCAGGCCAAAAGCAAAGTGTATGAGTGCCTTCATTGTTGGCCCAGATGGCATGAGTTAATTAAATGAAATACCCGTGCTGCCTATGTGTTGATGTCTGACACTAGCCCTGGGCCAGGCTTGCAAATAACTGTGGTTTGCTAACATGTGGCTTTTCAAACAAAACCTGTATTAGCGCTCCCGAGCCGTGAGCAGAAGCGTGGCCGGGACTAGGGGCACGGGCTGGGTACCGAGTGATGAACAGAGCCAGGCTGCAGGGAGGACTCGGCAGCCTTTCGGAGACGGTACATTTGGGATGGAATGTACTTGCCCTGACATCCTAGAAATCAGCCAGAGCAAAAAAAAAATATGTGAGCGTGGTTAGTGAGAGTTTTCAACTTCTTTCAGTGCGCTAAGACCTTGGCTGGCAGCTGTTCTGTTTCAGGGGGGACCCAGGATGCAGAGGAGAAGGGGAGGATTAAGATGACCTGGTCTTCCAGCAGCCTTGGGACTGAGGTGAGCGTGTGGGGAGGGTGAGAAGGTGGCACCGAGGCACCAAGTTTGCCTCGAACTCCTGATTTCGTGGTGCTAACACGGCTCCCCGCAGGACAGGGCTGTCCCTCAGACAACATTCCAGCCTCCTGGGTCCTGGTGGCGGTCAGGGATTGCTACAGGAATCCCTGGGGGCTGTGCTGCAGCAGCAAGGCATCCTCTTCCCTACAGTGGCACCACCAGAATGCGGGAAGGGACGGACACCCAGGGGAGCAGAGGCTTGGGGCACGCAGAGTGGTGGTGTTTTTCCTCCATTTCCCCCCACTGGTAAATACGGACGTTCCCCTTTCAGCCATAATGAGAGAAGTTACTGTGAAAAGATGCTGTCTGAGGAGCAAAAACAGACAGCTATTCATGTCTAGACTAAAGCATGTGCAAGTTTCCAGGTTGGAAAAAAAGGTCCAAAGAGAAGTGCTGAAAGAAGACTAAGTCAAAGCTCCCCCTGGCACCTGCAGCGGGTGGAGAACGTGGTGACGTAGCTAAAGCAGGGGAGGTGGGAAGAAAGCCGTGGGGGTGGCAGAAGAATGGGCAGGAGAAGCAACTTGCCACAGTCAAACAAGGACCCAGCAGTGACTGCTGGAGATGCTCGTTTTCCTCTGGAATTACCAGCTCTGTGTTTTACTTCAATGGTTTCAGATAATAAAAGGGGTTGCAATCTGGAGTTAGCAGAGATACAGCAGCAGCTCACAGCCAGCTTTTGGCTTTGCAGATGAGCCTCACACTGGGCACCCATCTCTGCTATCAAAAGTTGTAGAATCCGGTCCCTTAGATTCGGTTTGGCTTTTTTTTGGTGTGTTTTGTTTTCCCCCCATGTGAACTTCAAGAAAGGTTTATCTTTCAATTCTGAAACTTGGCCTGTCAGTGCACCTATGTCTGTCCTGGCAAACTGAAGCAGAAGCATGCAAATCTTCTGTTAATGGATGTGACCTAAACGCTTCCAAAATGTCATAAAAACAGAGAATCACAGGATGGTTTGGGTTGGAAGGGATCTTAAAGATCATCCGGTTCCACCCTCCTGCCACGGGCAGGGACACTTCCCACTAGACCATCTGCTGAGGAATATGTGTAGGCAGATATCAGACCTATTCAAACTGAGTCAAAAGCATAAAAACACCCTTTTAATTAAAATACTGACTATAAAGTGCTGAGGAATGTTGTTTCAATGGCGTCCTAAAGGGATGCCTCTGAATTTTGTTTCCTACCTCCAATGGCACGTCTCTTGCACTAAGCAGTCAGTTGCCATCACAACATCTGGAAACTGAGATATCAGTTTTGCTTCTCTAACACGTTTGTCACTTGTAAAGAATATTGAAAAATCTAAGACATTTCATCCTGGAGTACATTTCCTTTTTAACTACTAATGCCCTTTTATTCAGCTAAATAAACTGCACTGTTCACACTTTGTAGCTGATAAAAAATAAAAGGGCAAGTCTTCATCTGGGAGAGAAAACAGCATTTCTGAGGGATTTTTCCTACTTTTTTTCCAGCTTTGCCCACTTCCATTGGGGTGATTTCATTTGCAATCTCCCATTCATTAAAACCTGGAAGTATAACCTGTAGCTTAACACGTTTGCCTAAATTGCATTTGCTTAAACTGAACTTAACCGCAGATTTAAAGGGCCATTAAAAGTGTTGGGTTCTTTTTTTTAACAATATACCTTAGATTCAATTAAGGAAGAAACAGGTTTTGCTTCAATGCTCCAGCTCTGTGGATTGAAAAGGAATTCTGGCCTCGAGGGAGGCAGCAAGAGGCAGCCTTGCTGTAAGAGCTGACAGCTCAATGCATACTTTCTTGCTTGCTAATTTGATTTTTGTCAGCAGAAAGGTGAACTGATCATGGCAACTCCCTCATCACACACATGGCTAAGCTTGTGAATAAAACAGGCCTTCCCCTCTTGCACTTTTTCTCAACTCTGGTTCCTGGAAAATTGGGTAATGAAGTGTTTTATAGCAGGGCACTTCTGCTCATTGTTTGTTAATGGCAGGAAAATGAAATACAGCTCAACAACACTCGGGTAGTGCAAGTATCCTGTAGTGATGTGCTGTATGTATGAGCATTCCAAATCAAGAGATATAATAGCAATAGAGAGGTATAACATATAATAATAGCATCTCTAAAGACTGGGTAAATAACTACAAGAGGGGCTGTGCACACAGAAGTTTATCCATTTTTTCCACGTGAGCTGATTTACTTTCCTCTTTCCTCAACTCTGTCATTTTTCATTGACTAGTGCAGCACTCACTAGTTCACACCAGTTCCAAGAACGTTAAAATTGATGCAAGAAGGAGAACACCAGTGGGATTTTACACGGATTAGTGGTCACTTCTTCTTCAAGTATGTGTGTAGTATCACTCCTACCATTTTGAAAGCTAAAGAGCTGGAATAATAAAAGCAGATTGTTAGCAAAAAACCCCAAACAAACACACCAAAAGAAAACCAAACAAAAAAACCCCTGTCCTTTGTCTTTTAAATATTTGCATTTGTCATACAATACTGCATCATTCAGCTGAGCCAGGATAGAATCTCTTCTCTGCTATGAGTAGCTATAATTATAATTATAACACTGTCATATCTCCTTTTCGCCTAGGAAAGGGTGAGCATGGAAAGAGGAGGGCAGAGGAAAAATGAAGACACTGAACACAGAATCAGATTTCTATTTTTTTAGACTAAAACTTTAACTGATGAAAATATTTGCAATGTGATTAACAGGACAGTAAGTGAGATTTGGATCTGCTCCAAGGAAGGTAAGTTATTATATCATTATTATTATGTAACTATATCTATATCCATATATATCTCTATAGCTATCTATACAAAATATAAATATACAATAGCATAGCATAAAAGATATATATTATATAATATACATAATAAATAATAGAGATAAAATAGTATTTATAACTTCTCTGCCCCATCATGGGTACTTGGTGCCAAGAGACACGGCAGGAGCACAGGGTCTGGAGGGTCCCATGCCAACCACGATGGGTCCCATAGCAACCAGGAGGGTCCCATGCCAACCAGGAGGGTCCCATAGCAACCAGGAGGGTCTCATGCCAACCAGGATGGGTCCCACGCCAACCAGGATGGGTCCCATAGCAACCAAGAGGGTCTCATGCCAACCAGGAGGGTCCCATGCCAACCAGGAGGGTCCCTGGTGACCCCTGTGTGTGCTGCTACACTGACACCACTGTGGCCACTGGAACCAGTGACATTGAAGCTGGTCTGTGCTGGACCAAAGCAAACAGTTGCCCAAGTTGCTTCAGCGTGGACGTGGAAACCTTTGCTGTTGAGGCTGGTTTGTTCAGCCAGCTTTGAGGTGGGTTTCCCCGCTTGGGGGCAGCCTGTGATAGTCTTCCATCTCATGAGGCTTTCCCAGATGTCCCGGAGCACTCTGGGTTGGAAGGACCCACAAGGACCATCAAGTCCAACTCCTCAGGGAACGGCCCGTGCAGGGATCCAACCTTAGGACAGCGTTGCTGACTTTGATGGATCTTCTCACCCTTTTTGGAGTAAATAAGTCCATCTCAGCCAGACCCATATGGCCACAGGTTATTAAAGCCCTTCCCAAGCTTTACCAGGCCGGTGGGGACTCCTCCTGTTTTCTTTTTAGCTGCCAGCTTGGCCCTGGCAATGACATTTTAATCACATATCCCCACCAACGCCACCACCTTGTTTAGCCAGACCAAGAGGCTACAGCTCCGGTCATTATATTCACTGCTCTTCACAATAAAACATTTGTACTCCAGCTGTCAGTAAATGTTTCTATTTAACCAGTGATTTAGTGTCCTGGATTATGCTGAAAATACTTTGAACTGATGGTTTTCTTAAAAGGCCAAACGGCTCCTTATAGCGCATCCAGTATGACTTTGAATGCACTGGGAAGACTCATCCAGCACTGAATGTTTCTGCAGGCTTCTAATAATATGTCGGGAACAAATTCAGAGAATGAAAAATTGCTGTGAAAGTTCTCAAGGTTCTCACACTTGCTGGAGGATGAAGCGGATTTTATTGTCCTTCCTCGGGATTAACAGTGCCCTTAATAGCAGTGGATTTCCCCATGTGAAGGCAGGGGGAGCCTGTCCCTCAGCAGGTATTCACCGGCTTCTTAGGATACATTTTCCAGGTGATTTGTGGAGTTTTCACCATGCTCTTTCCATTAATCTTGGCATGAATGTTTTGCAAATCCCCAGCCAGCCCTTGGAATATCTACCAATTAATTTTTCAAAGCACAGTACTCTTAGTAACTAGAGCTGGGACTGCCTCGAACAAAAATCACTTCTTTATGCTAATTGTGAGGAAAAGTGTTAATTTTCAGAAAACAGATCCCAAAGTAGTTACACAAAGCAGTATCTTACTACCATTTACACCCCGCTCAAAAAAAAAAACAACCCATCAAACAACCCAGCAAATAAAAAACAAAAACAAGAGTAAGCAAAAAGAAATATTCCCATTTCTTTTAAAAGGGTATGGGTAAGGTGGGCATTTGGCTCTGGGAGCCCCTTTTTCTCCAAAAATTTAGGTCCTGAGAGATTTATACTGCCCACTCTCTGCATCCTACTCATGGCCATTTGCTTCTTATGAAAATAAACAGATTTGGCCAAATTCTGCAGCAGGAAGTTCTACTATAGAGCATTTCCATAAAAATGGAAAGTTTATCTTCTAAGGATTGCCACTTGAAGGACACAGATTGCTGTTGCCAATATTTTTAGAGATGCAGAAATACTCTGCAACTTATTAACTGTTCCGAAGGGAAGTCGTGGACATTAACAAACAAATGCTGGGAGCAAATTCATCCAGAAGCAGGATTTCTGACTGAAGGTGCCACTGAAATGCAGACACTGCTGTGGATGGAAAGCATCAGGAAATCCCAGTTTTTATCTGTGTGGAGGGATAACTCCAAACTGTCTAAAGATGCAGATTAATGCCTGCTGTCCTAGGAAAGGACTGTGTTTGCCCAGGTTTCAATAAATCCACTTATATGGTGAAAGTATTTAAGCATTTCTGACGGGTTCTGCTCTACCTCAGCCTGCACCTTTAGGTAGAGGTGGAGTATTTAAGCCCAAATACTCCCAGCATCTCCCACCTGAGGCCCCACCTTGCGCTCTTGTACAGAAAATCAGTGTATTCACTGTATCATACTTGTCCTTCAGTTCAGAGGGCTCAAACAAGCTGCTGATTACGGTTTCTGGGTGTTCAAAGGCCAGTGGAGTTGGTAACTCTTTGTGAGGAGCTTGATGTGCCTTAAATCCAGGTCTCAATTTCTCCATGGATGTACCTGTTCATCCTAAAGCACTGCTGCAGCCTAAAATTGGCACCAAGTGGCACCAAGGTTGTTCAGAAGACTCAATTAAGACAGAGCATATTACTACTGAATGAGTATTTTACACTGCTAAAGAAATCCCCCAGGATGAGATTCCTGGCACTACCTGGGGGAAAAAAAAGTGATAGAGAATAAAAGATATTCTCAAATACAGCTGATTCTAAAATATCCCCTGTAGGGAACTGTGAATGTGACTTGCTGCTTTATTGTCCTGAATGGGTTTAGCAATGTGGGCGTTATTTCTGATGTGTTTGCATGTGTAGCTGTAATCCCAAGGAAACTTTCAGCAGTAATAAAACCAAAAATAGCTAAAACTTGAGTACTAGTTGTAACTGGAAAGTAGAAATCTTCTAAAGACTAATTGTATAACATGGTGTGAACATTTTGTTAGTCTTTCCTTTGTATCACTTGTCACGAAACTGATGTGAATTTATTAGTTGTTCACAGTGTTGACTGAAGTAATAAAAATATCAAAAAATTTGGAATTTTAATAAACGTGAAATATGTGTTCCACTACCTGAGTCCTGTTCTTGTGGTTTGAAGATGATACCAGGGCATTCAATAAGAATAGAAATCGAAGACTGATTTATTTTCAGCTGCTTCACAAAGACCAAAGCTGCCAAATCACCAGCAGAATCTGCTGTGAGTGTTTTACTGCTCCTTCTCCCTGGATACTTGCACTTAAGTAATTTATTCAGTTCCCAAATCACAATAAATCCTGACCAAGTCCTGCAGCAGGATTTGTAACTCCTTCTCCAGAAGTGCCTGTGGCTCTGCAGAGGGAAAAACTCCGCACAAGGAAAACTCTGCTGCTGTTACAGCTTCACCCACACCGAGTGTGGTGTGTAAAATCCAAATTACTCCTTTCCCACTATGCATTGCCATCTAGTGGTGTGCGGGCCGTGTGCGCCCCGGCAGCTGCGAATAACCATGGGCATCAACTGGGAATGAGCCTGGGCATCACTGGGAATGAGCCTGGGCAGCAGCAGCTCATGCTGGTCATTGCCCCAGCCCTGGGGTTTTTGGTGACCTCCTCTAGGGAGGATTGAAGCCCTTTCGTAAGGATCTGCTAATTGCGCTGCCTGTCATGTGCACGTGCTCTAATGTTTCCTTTTCGACACAAGGGAAACAGAATCACTGAATATTCCGAGTTGGAAGGGACCCACAGGGATCGTTATTGTGGGGTAAAAAGGACTGGGCAAGGCATGAGCAACTGGCCTTTCCTTGTGTTGTAGAAACCTGCTTAGCTCAATCAGCGGAGAGGGAGAAATAATTAGTACCAGGTTTGCACGTTGGCACGATTTCCTTCCAAGAGTAGTAAAAGATTAGAAAGAATTGGATCATAATTCTTGGCCAAAAGTCTGTCTTCTGGGAGCTCAGATAGCAAGAGGACAAGGGCAACAGTTTTAAATTAAAAGAGGAGAGATTTAGATTAGATATTAGTAAGAATTCCTCCCTGGCACAGGTTGCCCAGAGAAGCTGTGGCTGCCCCTGGATCCCTGGAAGTGTCCAAGGCCAGGTTGGACGGGGCCTGGAGCAACCTGGGCTGGTGGAAGGTGTCCCTGCCCATGGCAGGGGGTTGGAACTGGACGAGCTTTAAGTTTCTTTCCCACCCAAACCATTCTGTGGTCCTATGATTCAAATTCACATAGCTCCCCGTAAAGGATGGTTAAATCAAGAGCAGCTGGAGCAGAGCTCCGAGGGGGCGGCTGAAAATCGGAGATCAGGCGAGGGGAGCACATCACACGGGAGTCTGGAAAGGGTTTTTCAAAACTCTCCATGATTTCCTTCAGCACAGGTCAGTAATGAAATCCTTCAGCCCTTTATAAAGCCATTATACCAATCTATTTTCATACAGTTATATATGGGAAGAAAAAGCCACCCAATGGCAATTTTTCTTAAGCTCAGTGAAATAATCGCTGCAGTGGTTGTTCAAAATCTTTCTGGCATGGGGATAAATGAGCCACACACCATTGTCTCACCTTTCAGCTGCTACCAAAGCCGTTCTGAAAATCCCAGGGAAATATTTAAATGTTTTCTCAGAGCGAAATTGCAGCGTTGAAATACTCTTTGTGCTGTGCCTTTCCATCAGGGTATCAAGTGCCTCGCGACTCGAGGAGAAAGCATGAGCTCTGTTGCTCTCAGCACCAGTTTCTGTAACTCCAGCAGGGTTTTGGTGTAGTTCGATGTGATACAAAGGTAAGAGAAAACACAGCCTTGCCAGTGTAACCAGTAACAAATCCTGGGCAATTTTCGAGTAGGACTTTGCAGTCATTTCCCATAGTGGAGGTGTGTGTATGAAGAAGAATCTCAAGGAAAATCATCATAAGGATTTAAAAACAAAAATAAGATATTAAAATGTAGTAATAACACAACTAAGATAAATGTATAAGCAGCAAATAAAAATTTAGTTTTCTTTTTTTTTTTACTCAATATGAACTTTTAGGTGACTGTTCAGTCTTGTGTTCGGTTTTGTTTCATCGCTGAGCAGGAGGAAATCAAAGGCAAAAATACAAACAAAAGGATTTGAAGAGTTCATTGACAAACATTACCTGTCTGTACAGAATCACATCCTGGCAGCCAAAATACAGAAGTTGTTTCAAACAGAAACCATTAGAAACCACAAAAACAGGCTTTATTGCCATCCAAACAAAACCCTGATGTGCTGTGAGTCAGCATCTGTTTGTACTCGCTGAGGATTTCGCTGTCTGGTTAACTGGGGAAGCCTTATAATAACTGAGGAAAGCCTCTGTAATTATTGTTATGCAGGTTTTGTATTGACAGAGGGAGTAAATATTGAGCATTTGAGAGGAGGAGAGGAAAAATCCAACCGCTGGAGATCAGTCATGGAGAAGTTGTCATCAAGCAAGGGAGTCTCTAACTCTGATATGTTTTAAGTGCAGGTATTTTATAGCAGGTGCTGAGCTGCTGTGGCTGAGGGTTTAGGATTTTAAGTGTTTATTTTCAGAAAGGTTATAAAGAAATGAGACAATTTTCTGCTCACCTCAAGTTATACGGTGTGTTAACAGCAGAGATCTGAGTGTTTAAGGGTTGAGCTACATTTTGGTTATATAGGACCGGTCATTTAAAAAAGGCTTAATTTTGTTTTCTGCAAATTTCTTCTATATTTGAATCAGAGTTTCATGGAAAACACCAGTTTGATTCCAGTGAAGTCACTGCTTTATAGTGACAGCACCTAACAAACTTCCAACTTTCGGGCCAACCCGGTTGGTAGATGAGCTCTTATTTCTTTAAAATACAATCACTTGCTTAATTACACCTGTTCAATCACAGACTAAAGCATGCAAACTTTGTCATCTAAACATCTCTCTATTCCCTATTTCTGGGTGTTGTGCCCAGGCCACGAAACGCCTGCGGGTGTTGACAGTGGCCTGTGGTGACACTGGATGTCGTTCAAACGCTCGTAGATCTGTTGGTACGACTGTTGTGAACTGGGCTAACCTTGCTTGGGGTCCCTGATGTTGCCTTGCTTTTGTCCTGGGCTCTTCCAGCACCTCTCAGCCGTGCCACGAGGAGGGAACAGCACCTGCTTGCACTTAGGAAAAGAAACATTTGTCACTCTTATTTATGTAATTGCTCCAATTGCGTTTTAATTTTAACGGCTTAAGGATGTTGGTGGAGAAAAATGTTTTCTGAATGAAAGTTTGATCAAACGCCCGGGGAGCTGGTGCAAGTCTTTCCATTGGCTCGAGAGATTTGGTTTCAGGCATTTTGTTTAAACAATATTCCTCTCAGCCGTGGCTGAGCAAAGCTGCGTGCTTTGCGCACCGAGCAACATTTCTGAAACGGCAATATTTAATACAACCTTTGAAGGAAAACTACTGAAAATTAAATCTTTCCATTTGATAATTTTGGTGCAGTTTAAAGCATAAAGAAACCTGGACCTACTTCCTTAGGAAAGCAATACATCTGCTTGAGCGCTGCGAGACGCGATTTCTTCTCGCTAAAATGGAAATTGGATTGGATTCTCTTGGAGAAAACTCAACGATTGCTTAACTCCTTTTGCTTTACTCTTCGTTGCCATTAATAGGAATAACACGATACCTGCACTCAGCAATTCCCATCGCTGCGGGCTCTTAAATAAACAGCAGGAAATATTAGTCCCACAGTTGGGGGCTCCGTTTAGCACCCTGCCCTGCTCTGCCTTTCGGCTTTGCCAGTCGGAATGGCAGCCCAGGCTTTCCTGGCAGGACTCCTCACGGAGCCGAGCGGGTTCCCAATGGATCAGGAGGCCTTATCACTCCAAGTAAACACTCCAGGCATATTCCCCCTTTGCGGAAAGATTTACACGAGTTGTCTGTTAGGCGGAATATCAATTACAGAGCTGCTTTCCTACGTGTCATAGGCGTGAGCTTCCCCTTTCCCCTCGCCCCAACCCAAGCCCGACGTGCGGATGCTGCAGGAGGATCCGGCTACGTTTATTTATCAAAAGTATTTTAAACTGTTTAGGTGAAGTCCTGAAGGCGTTAAATCACAGCAGGGTCAACATCCCGAGGGGCAGGCTTTGATGCCCCCGATTGTGGCCAACAGCACCAAACTCTCCCACCTTTCCCAAAGGTTTCCTCAGGGCTACTGTGTAAACAGCACTTAGCTGATCTGACAAGCTCGACCTGCCTAAGATGCTGATCCCGAGCTTATCCGAGTCCTAATCCACACGATCCGTTCGCCGATAAGCGAGCACAGAGGGAAGTTACCTTTTGAAGAGTCAGTTCTTCCAAGAGGAGCTTCCACAGGAATTCCCCGGCGCGCATCAGGGAGAACAGCCCTGTGACACCTTGCTCAGGATGTGACCACGGACCTGGGATCTTCACCCGTGGCACAAAGGACTCGGGGAGGTTCACAGGGAGTGCCCTGCTCCGCATGTGCTGGGAGCCAGACCCGATGATGCCGCTCGGGATCCAGCTCAGCACACTCTGGGATTCTGGGATGTGGCTTTAGAGCTTTGCAACACTAAACCTGATGTGCCTTTCTCAAACATGCACCAGATAGAACCACAGATGCCACAAGGCTCACCCAGTGCCACCCCCTGCCGTGGGCAGGGACACCTTCCACGGGCAGGGACACCTCCCACCAGCCCGGGTTGCTCCAAGCCCCGTCCAACCTGGCCTTGGACACTTCCAGGGATGGGACATAAAATCCCATCATCCAGCTGAACTGATAACTTCTAGTAATAATGGATCACAATTTTTTGTTAGTTTTGTAAGTAAAAAAAAAAAGAAAAAAAGGAAGAAAAATACAGCAACAAAAAATTCTAACTATGACCAAAATAATTGCCATTAACACCAGGTTGCCACCATTCCATATCAGCATTCCATACTTCCCAGCAGAGCTTTCCCTTGTGCCACAACCATTGCATGGTATTTTTTGTTCAGAGGAGTTACTAGAGGAACCTTTTAACCTAGACACCATGAAAAATCAAACACAGTTAGGATGGTGAAAACAGGATGGGCTGAGAAAAAACTGCTCGGGAAGTTGTCCTAGGGCAAGGAGAATTCTCAATTCTCTTCCCTTTGGCCTCTCCTCCGGAGAGACTTCTGGAAATATCCATTGACTGTGTATGTAGTGACCTCTTCACTGAAATTTGCATGGAGATTGTTTGTTTTCCTAAAAGATGTGTTGTGGGTGAACAAAAGTCAAATGTTAGTCCAAGTTCTACATGAGAAGCAAGTTTTACGTAAAAGATAAGAAGGAAGCCAAAACAGATCATTGTAATAGTCCTTGTTTCATTGACTGGGACTCTGTTACAGTTCAGTTTTCTTCTTGTAATTTGCTTCAGGGATTCTAAAATAAATGCTTCTAACTGCTATATGTGTTCAAAGGAGTGCAACTTCGTTATATAGAAATATAGAAGTTACAAAAGTCCCCGGGCTGATTGTTTTCTGTGCTACAGAGATGAAAACAAAGGGGCGAGCGTAAAAAGATAAAACCAGTGCAAGCAGGTCCTGTGGGCTTCTCTTAGTGGAATGGAAGGAGGCATAGCATATGACTGAGCTTAAAAATCCGAATAATAAAGGTTCAAAGCCATTAATTTACCAAAAGGTCTTTTTTTTTCCTCCTCAGAGCCATTTACAAGTCATGAAAAAAAAGACATCCAAGCAGTTATTCTTTGAATGTGAAATAGAAAAATAGCTTTTTTTTCTTCATTTTTCTGGGTGTCAGAATCTCACCTGTTATTGTAAAATTAAGTGTTCTCTTCTAGTTCTTGTGAATTTTGTGATCATCACTTTTCACATCAGAGACGGAGCAAGAATGACACTCCCCAAAACTGTGGGGGCACCTCGAGCCATTTACAGAGTTGAGTTTTACAGGGGAAAGCAGAGGAAAACAAGAGCAGTTTCTTCCTGTGGCAGCGGGTTCTTTGCCACGAACAAATGAGTGTCGTGGGCAGGGTGAGGGTGACAGAACACGGACCCAGGACGAGGCTGTGACAAAAGGAGGGTCCCGAGGGACACAAGTGACTGTCTTCTCCAAAGTCCAGTTCCACGTGAAATAGCATTTTTCTGAGTTTAGATTTATTTCAACTGTGAACAGAGCCCTTTGACTACACATTGAATGAAGAGTTTCTGTATTCGGTGGGTTTTTGAGGTCTCTGCTTTTAGGGCTTTTGAAATTCTCCTTCTCCATACTAAGCAAAACTCCGACATATTTTGCACAGCTGCTCTTTCAAATTCCAGACATTTGACGTAATATTTTTGCTGTGAAACTCCAGAATATCGCTGCTGACTGTACTTTATCAAGTGAAAGCTCACTGAGCACTTCAAACCTAATAATTATGATGTACCTTAATCAAAATCTCTGTCTAATCTGTCCAGCTCTTTGGCAAATGCTGCAGCCAGCTATGCTGATGTATTAATATATGTACACATATATATACAAAAATATAATATAACATATGCATACACTGCCCTAGCTTAGAATCTTCAAGAAAAATAGAGGAATTAAGCTGTATGGTCTGACTTCTGTCTGTATTTTAACTCTGCTGGCTTCACCTAGGGTAGAATAACAGAATTGGGGCAGATTTCACTGGTACAAACATGAACATCCACATGGGGAAGAAATCTGCCTAATTCTCGCTCTCGGTTGGCCAGAAAGACCTCACAGAGGTAACTTTTGCTGGGATTTGGGTATTTTTACGAAGTCTAGAGGTATCTGAGAAGCGGAATATGAAAAGGACTAAAACGTAGAAGGGCAAGGTGTGGAAAAGAGTGGGTTCCCATTGGGTGCTCACAGCAAACCTTGGGGAGACACAGGGGCTCTGCCCTTGGCAGCAGAGTCTGCTTTTCCTCACGTGATCCTTAAGCACAGCTCTTTCATTAACTATACACACATATAACTAATATTTAGAGTACAGTTAATGCCATAAAACACCACGGCGCGAGTGTTTTTATTTTTGTTGTTGGTTTTGTTTGGGTCTTCTTTGGGTTTTGTTTGTTTGTTTGGGGGTTTCTTGTGGCTGAAATATGAAACTTAGCCCAGCGTTTGCCACTTTGCCACATGACGATGTGGTTGCACGTCCAGTGTCAACTGAATATTCATGGAACCAACCCAGATTCGGGGCTGAATTATTTTTCCATGTCCATGAGTATCTGCTACTTGAAAATATTTGTTGTGTAATAATTCAGCTTTAGCAAAATGTGAGTTAATAAAAGCACAGCACAACGCTTTTGGTTATGAGAATAGTTGTGAAAATATTTCTTCTCTTTTTATTTAGCTCTTGGCACCTCAGAGTCCTGGGCTTAGCAGCTTGAGATATATTTATTTTTAAAGGGAGCAGGATTTTACCCTTGCAAATATACTCGGCCTTTCAACAAGCACACTTTGAAGATAACCCCTTCATGCTGCTTTTGTTCTGTAATATTGTGATGTTTCTATGGTTGATGAGCCACTTGGACCTTCAGAAGGCATTGCAGAAATTGGAAGTGCTTTCTTCCAGTGGAGGTGGCTCCTAGCAACATTTCATTTAATTCATGGCAGGCTGATTTATGGAAGGATTTTTTTTTTAAATTATGGATTTTGGTGAAATTAAGTGCTGCATTGCTGTTCTTTATATCTGTGTTGGTTTTGCTGGGACTGATATCTACCACTGTTTCCTGTAACTCTCCCTACTTGCCTTTTGCTTTACTGTTCCTTCTCCTGCAAAGCAGCAGTGACCTGTAAGTGGCAGCTGACAGGGCAGATTTCTTTACTAGAATAACATAATTAGCGTTTGAACCTTCCATGAGCACTTCTGTCAGGTGGCACACGGTTAAAATTCCATTCGCAAAAGCCACTTTGTATGGAATTCAGTGATTCCTACACTGTAAACGCGGTTCTGGGAGGCAACAGGAGATCCCGGAGCAGCAGCTTTGCCAGCAATGCTGAGAAAGAGATGTCAGCCCAGGAGGAGAATATGTGAGTTTTCAGCTTTCCTGGGTGTATGGCAAAAAGGAGCATTGTGAAAGCGCATTTCCTTGCCTATAAAACCCTCGAGGGTGCTGGGGCAGGGAGAGACTGCTCTGCAAGAGGCTGTTCTTTCCTTACATTCCATGAGATCTGGCCATAAGCTGAATGAGGGCAGGTTTAGATCAGATTTTAGGAAGAAATCCTTCCCTGGGAGGGTGGGCAGGCCCTGGCACAGGGTGCCCAGAGAAGCTGTGGCTGCCCCTGGATCCCTGGAAGTGTCCAAGGCCAGGTTGGACAGGGCTTGGAGCGACCTGGGCTGGTGGAAGGTGTCCCTGGCCACGACAGGGAAGGGAACCAGATGGGCTTTAAGGCCCCTTCCAGCCCAAACCATTTTGTGATTCTGTTATACAAGTGATATAATGTTTTATTTATCGTCCTATACACACATAGACATGTATACATATCTGCACACTCGCTCAAACAATCAGTCTGCACAAAACACATTTCAGGAACCTCACCTGTCCATGTAAAAACCTCTTCACAAAGAGATGCTTGCATTTTGTCAGGTGCTCGACTACTCTAAATCCAGCTCTACCCTCTTTTCCCAAGTGCAGTTACGTGCAGCTGGTGTTTGCAGTATCAAAATCCACGTCAAAATAACAGCAGAGCCGCTCATGCTTTTCCAGAGTCTGAAAACTCTTCCCACAGGCAGCAAAAAAAAAAAGAACAATGCTGATACTTTCTTCCCAGTGAAGGCTGGGAGAGGTACATTTAGATTAAATGTTCAAAACCTGTATAACTTGCTTATGTTTTCTGTCACGGCGTAAAGGTCAAATATATCTGTGCTTTAATGGCTTTGAATGTGACTCCTTGGAACCAGGGATGTATTTGGGCCGGTGACTGCATAAATGAAAAATTATGGGTATGCAAGCTTTTCCTTTAATTCCTCAGGCAAACTTCTCCTGAAATTTTTATAGTACATGTCAGCCAATAAAGCAGTAATGTAATACATTAAAGAATCCAGTCAGTACTTCGGGCTGGAACTGGCCTGTGTTGGATCTCACAGAATTTGGGGAAGTCTGTGTTGCTATTACTGAAGATTTGGCATGTGATAAGCCAAATTTTGCTTGTCTTAATCAGGTAATCGCCCCCCAGATCTGAGTCAGGCAGCTCCCCTGACGAAGTCTAGCTGGTTTCTGGCACGGAGGACTTTCCCAGTTATCAAAAGCAACAGCCTTAATGTGACACAGCACTGGATCCCAGTTCAGAGAGGAGAGGCGAAGTTGGATGCAACAGCACTTGGGTGTCTCAGCGGTGCTATTAATAAGTGCTTGAAGATGTGAGAGTGGGAACTTGGAAAGCAGGCCACCACATCCTCAAATAGAGATGTGGGTTTAATACAGCTCGTTTATAACCCGGGATTGCTTGGAGGCATCACGGACAAAATCCTTAATGTAAGAGGAAAAAGTGTCGGCTGTCACGGGCAGTTCCAGGCTTTAATTTCAATGGCATGAGCAGGAGCAGCTGCGTGCTGCTATCAGCCCCATGAAGTTTTTAGTGCTAAAAAGGCAGCTGGGCTGGAAAGAGCCCAGAAGGACAGATCCATTTGTCTGGGTAACTTCAGCACTTAGGCCATCAATCAGGTCAGCCCAAAGAGAACTGAATGACATCAGTCAAAACAATCGGATATCTCCGCGCAGTGATTAGCTCCGTGTAGTACAAAACCTTAAATAATTTGCTCTTTGAAAAAGTGATGATTGATTGGCTTCCATTAGGCTTGGATTTTAAAACATTCCATGAACTCTCAGATAAAATGGCACTAAAATGTTATTGCAATAACCAAATAAATCATATTAGACTATAGTGTATATAAGTACTTTAAAACATTATAGATACTAGAATTCTGTGTATAATAAAAAGGTGAAGAATGTAATCCATGAATTTTTTTTTCATGCTCTCATCCCCCAGCAGCATTATCCATGGCTGTTTTCAAGGATAATGTTCCTAAGGAGATGAATTTTAGGTTTGGCTTTAACACATTATATATACACATGTAAAAGTTGCACCGTTTGGATCTGTTTGGTCAAAGGGAGGTATTTTAAAGTTATCTCAGTGCAGAATTTACCTGAGCTTTTGATCCTGGTGCTGGCTGTTTAATTAGAGTGGGAAATGGGCTGTTGCCATTTAAAAGTGCTGCATGTTCCAGTGTCAGCTTTATAGTCCAGCTCATTGTCCTGTAGTTCTGTCCAAAGGATCCTCGACACACAACAATATTTAGCCTTGAATCTCATGTGAAGGAATAAAACAAAGCCTTGCTCTGATTTGTAGGGTGGCAGTGTGGTTAACACTTGAAATTTATGATCATTTTCCTAATATTTCACTTTTGCTTAATGACCCGGACTCTGCAGGCAAATAATTCTGTGAATCATCTCTCACTTCCAAACAAACCGCGGGCCCAATGCGTGCGAGATCGCCTAAATATTGGAAGCCCTATGGATCATAAATCAGAAGGCAAGGAAAATAATCCCATCAAAAACGTTTTGCTTCGTTATTTCAGGATTTCAGTCGTGGATCCTGGTGTTGAGCTGAAGCAATCGGTGATGTTGTAAATCAAAGGCAGCGGCACACACGGGGCTGCCTTTGAAGTCACTTGGCAGCACGTGGCTCCTCTGCTGTCGGCCGATGCTGTTTTGTAATTTGTGTTCTAATGAGACCAAATGGAGCGTATTGACAAGAGCCAGACACCTTCCAAAAAGTTTTGGAGGTTTCACATGCTTGATGACATCGACTGTTGCCTTAATATGATTACCTGTGATCCAAGGTATGACCTCAGACTGACAGACTTCAGTGCAAGTGTCACGTCTGACACTTCACCTCCCGCTGCGGAGCCAAGGAAAGCTTTGGGGAGCCACGGAGGTAGCCACAGGTAGGACCTCTGACCCATCTAACGCATTAATAAACCTATTGCTAGAAAATAAACAGGTCATTTCAGTTTCCACATTATAAATCTCGAGGTGGGAAGGCTCGGGGGAAACTCAGTGGCACGTGTAAGTGCCTGAAGGGACAAGGTCACAAAAGACTCTTCTCAGTGGTGCTCACCATAAGAGATGTGGAAATGCTGGAGATTCCCACTGAGGATGGTCAGACACTGGAACAGGTTGCCCAGAGGAGTCAGGGGGGCCCAGTCTTGGGGGTAATCATCACATCCCTGAGCAATCTACCCCAGGATTTGGGCTGGATGATCTCCAGAGGTGACGTGCAGCCTCAGCAATTCTGTGATTGTAATTCAGAAATTCCAGGGAAATGAGATCTTCAACAAGAGATGACTAATTACTGTGATTAATGGCTATATACATTTCCTGATTTAGACATATATGACGTGTAGCATCACAAAAAGTGGAGATTTTTTCTCTGTGCATCATAAAACCGTATTCAATATTTAGGATTAACTGATAACTGCAAACTGTTTTTCTAGTTTAGGCTGTCAGAGTTAGGCTTGGCTTGTCACCTGAACAGCAGGGTTAGAACTTGTCCTAACATAAGGAGCAAGCTGTACTGCTGAATTATGCTGGGGTGTAATTTATGCATAGCCTCAATGTTTTACAGTAAAACATTTTATTTTGCATTCATATTGTTTACCAAAAGGAGCATATCAAATGTTACATCCTCTTCAGAGCACCAAGTTGTGAACCAGCTCAGGGTCCTGCAGTTCTGGCTAGAGAATCTCTGACACACAGTAATGTTTAGCCTTGAATCTCCTGTAGAGAAATAAAACAAAACTAATCTACATGTTATAAAAGCTAAAGAGTTTGCGGATTTCTTTTAATCTTTGGGAAACAGTGTATGTGGAAAAATGTTTCAATTCCTAGAAGTCAGAGAGATCAAAGCTGGACCTGTGCTGTGTTGGATTTCCTGATGATATTTGCAGATAACACCTAATGCTGCTGGCTGGCTTTTTTGACTTGTTCCGTGGTGCATTATTTGGAATTGGGTGCTTTGAAGGGAAATGAGGAATTTGCTGGTGTATTTCTCCAGTGCCCTGTTCAATGAGGCTGCTGCTGTGTGTCACCTACGGGGTGTGTGTCACCTACAGGGTGTGTGTCACCACATGGGCTGCTCCTGCCCACAGATCTCACTGCCCGTGGCTTAGGCACAAGGTGACTTCGGCTCCTGCCTGGAATAAGGTAGGGGAATGATTTCTAAAGCCTTGATAACTGGGCTGTCTCCCACCTTCCACAACAAATTCTCAATTCCCACTTAGAGCAAACTTCCAAACTTCCTCTGTCTTAATGTTGACACAGTCAGAAATGCAATGAAAAGCAGTGATCATTCTTAAAAGCGCCAACAAAAAAACACCAAAAAAGGTGGAGAATTGCATGTGAAACATACGTGTAAGTGAAATTCTTCCAGGATGAATTTGCATGGCTGTTTAGGCTCCAGCCTAAACTTTAGTACCCTGCCTAGTGTTCATATTATTATTTATCTGCTCAGTGCATGTCTACCCTTGGCCTGGGAGCCTGGGGAGCTGTCACTCTTGGGGATGGGACGTCCCTAGGATGGTGCCCAGGTGGAGGCACCAGGTGCCCTGTGGACAGTGGTGGGCAGCACTTGTCCCGTGTCTTGCTGCTTCCCCAATTTCAGCTTTAATCCCAGGGCAGAGTGAACAGGCCTGTGTTAAGTGCTGACTTTCTGGCAACCTGTTCCAGTTTCCAAACATACCTATGGAGTTGGGAGGCAGACAAAGAAGCCGCTCTGTCAGGCGATAGCTGTCACCTTCCTGCTGTGGCCATGGGACAAATGACTTTTCACTCCATGGTGGCAGTGAAGGTGGCTTCACAGAACCACAAGAACATGCTGAGTTAGGGGGGACCCACAGGGATTACCCAGTCCAACCCTCACCCTGCACAGGACCATCCCCAAGAGTCACCCCCTGTGCCCCAGAGCATCATCCAACCCCTCCTGGAGCTCTGGCAGCCTCGGGGCTGTGCCCACTGCCCTGGGGAGCCTGGGCAGTGCCCACCACCCTCTGGGGGAAGAACCTTTCCCTGAGATCCCACCTGACCCTGCCCTGACACAGCTCCAGCCCTTCCCTGGGTGCTGTCCCTGGTCCCCACAGGACAAAGTGTAATTCCTGTAAGTATAATTCCTGTGTATTGGAATGGAGGAGGATTGCCCATCTCAGCACAACTGTGCCCCAGCTAATGCCTGACAGCCACAAACAGCCTCAGCCTGGGCTCTTTTTGCTGAGCTTGCTGAGGTTTAACCCTGAAGGTCTCTCTGCTGCTGCAGGACGTACCTGGGTGACCACAGGGAAGTCCCCACTTGAGCTCCAACACCAACACCGCCAGGTGGGATCAGCTGCTGCAAGAAGGGTTGGCAGAGCTACTTCCAGAGATGGGGAGTGACCTGTGGAGCCTTTCCAGTCCTGCTGATGGTTCAGGAGCACCACCAGAAAAACACCTAATCCTAAAATAGTGTTTTAAAATATAGATTAAAGCATTAGTTGCAAGTCTTTCTAGATCAGTGCATTTCCAGAGAGGGAGGAATCCTCTTGGGTTAGTCCCAAAATTATCATCGCTCATCCAGAGGAGATGTAGGTTATGTGCAAGAAACAAATATCATCTATATCACTAAATTATAAAGTAAGGACTTGTTTTTTCCCTCCGTGGAAAGTATTTTTAGCCATAAAAACTCCTTCTTTAAACCTGAGAACCTGATATTCAGATTCTATTACCAGCTCTCTCGTTATCTCCAGAATCATTCTCCATCACTGTCGTTTGCCAGATGGCTGAAGTTCAGGGAAGGTTATATTTGGATTTTCACTACTATCTTCCATTTTCTCATGCTTCATCTCTCTTCAAATCCTTCTTTGGGATGAAAATTCTCATGTTTGTTCACGATGCAGAACACTTGTGAGAGAGGTTGAAGGACCAGGGCTGCTTGTTTTCTTCTTTATTATTGCATTTTACTTTTCCTAAAAGCTATTTCTCTATTAGATGAATTTATATAATTCAATCCTTTCTTTAGTGGCCTTTAAAATCATTTTAAATATCCTCCCTTCATGGTTAGGTAGATATTCAGTCTATTAAAAATTCCAAACGAACAAATTTGATTTTATTTAATTATAGTGAGCCTTTTTAAACATTTTATTTCTTTCATATTTATTTTCCACCATTCATTTCTATCCTAGATTTGTGACTGAAAATATGCATTTTCCTCTGGCCCCCTTCTGGCCATGCTTTTAATGTTCATTTTTCCCTATCAGTAGGGGAAACTTAGTTGTACTGAGTGAACTACACTGGACTGCACAGAAATATAACTAAACATTTCTTATTAATCAATATTTTTATTTCTAAAACTATACCATTGCACAGAAATTGGCCAAAAATATTCTAGCAAGTTAGAAGAACGATTAAAAAAAGCAGTAAAAAAATTATTCTTTTATTCTGTTCACTGAATTTCCTGGTTGTCCTTTCTGGCTTCACCAGACAGCATTTGGATGATGTTGCCTTTCTGAACTAAAGCTGGTATTACTCAAAAAGGTGATTTCTCCTTTCATCCCTCCTGGATCCCCACGTGGACACCACAAGGGACATGTTTTACAGAATCCCAGGATATGCTGACCTGGAAGGACCCACAGGGATCATCCTGTCCAACCCTCAGCCCTGCACAGGACCATCCCCAAGAGTCACCCCCTGTGCCCCAGAGCATCATCCAAACCCTCCTGGAGCTCTGGCAGCCTTGGGGCCGTGCCCACTGCCCTGGGGAGCCTGGGCAGTGCCCACCACCCTCCAGAAGCACCTTGGGCAGTGGTTTTTCCATGCTCTTTCCAGAAACTGGGACACCAGAGCAGGATTTCCATGCACCCAGCAGGGCAATGACCTGGGATGACCTCGAGCATGTCCTTACGTGGCTGCTGAGGGTTTCACTTTCCCAGCCAAGGGTTGTTTTCTGATGCAATGCTCTTTGTTGGGTGCTCTGAACCCACTAACGCTGCCCTGTGCTTATTCAAACCATCGAACAACACCCAACGTGTGATTGAGACAGTGAGAAGGGCACTGAAATAAGAAGCAAGGCAGGATATGATTCTCAGCAGTAACATCAGCTAATGTTGTGAGTTTATCTCATCAAAGCCCCTCTTTACAGCCTTACAGAGCCTCATTTAATGCTGCTTGACTCCCCACGGACCACACAGAAGCTGTTGAAGCCTTCTGCAGGGTCTAGCTGTTTTACACCTGAGTTGTTTAGATACTGGTGGGGCTCTGAAACTGCTTCGCTTTGCATCAAAGCTCTGCCTCAGTTTTTTGCTTTGACAGAAGAACAATTTGGGGGTTCTCATATGGTTTTCTTCAGTAACTGTGGTAATGTCTTGTGGATATTGCAAACAGGGAGGAAGAGGTTGGTTCTGTGACTTGTATACCCAAGTTTCCTGGACTTTACCCCAAAATCACCTAGATCATTGAGCTGGTCCTGGAAGTCTTAATCTTATTTTCCTCCAGTGTCAGAATAGCAAAGAAGCAAACCCGGACCAAACTCCAGAGCCGTCTAGCAAAATATTCCCCAAAAGCTTCATGTGGATGAGGAGAGGTAAGAAGCATGAGGAGCTTTTTGCATTTTAGATTTGGTATATTATCTGTGTGCATCTGATTCCATGACTGACCTCACAGAGGTGCTGGGAATTTCAGCATAAAAACACAGGAGATTTGCCAGTAGTCAGCAGTTAATAGAACAGTTGGAATTATTTTTCACGATAAGAAACCTTGTTGTCCTTCAGTGGGAAGTGGTTGATCTTCTATACCAACCACAGAGTTTCAAGATTTTCTTACACTCTTCTTTGTGTAAGGACAGCAATGCAATCAGTGAGTTTGGTGGTGCTGAGCTGGTTAAGCTGGGTAGAGAACCAGCTTAATAATGACTTCCCACCTCTGCTTTCTGTATTTCACCTGGAAAACTTATCCCAGGGTAGAGCTGGAACCTGTTAAAGTACTGGATGCGCTACTTTGCCCAGGAAAATCAGAGCTCTTTCAGAGAACAGATAAGGAAAAGTGATACCAGTGCTAACACATTTCCTCTAAACTATCACATTACTTTTGTTTAGGTTACAACAGTGGAGGATCCAGTTAATATTTTGGTTGGGTGGACCAAGGCTGTCCATACAAATCACGTAATATATAGGATAGCTGCAAATTCTGTTGGAATACTTTTTAAGAGTAAGAAAGGAAAGTATTGGCTAAAGTGTTGGGGAGACAGAAATCAAAGAAACGAGACTGTTACCACTGGAGGCTGAGCCCTCACCCTTCTGCTTGGAATTAGGCAAATGGGTTCATACAGATTACCATCAATAGCTTTTAGAGAGGTGATTATCAATTCCAATTGTCTGCCAAGTGGCATTAGGTTTAGTGTTTCCAACCCCCTGGTCATTAAGCACATGTCAAACTCTGAGTAACTGGTAATTTCTGCAATTAAGGCCACCATTATTGTTTCCTTTACTTAAACTGGGAGCCCAAATTGCATGGCTAAATATAACCAGCGGTGCTCCCACACACACTTGGGGTCTGTGCTGCAGAATGATGTTAATCCTGTGAGAACACACAATTAATAAGATAACTGTAGATTAAGTTTGCTACTGTGAGCTCGAACCTTGAAAGATCACATCCTCTTGAAAGCAATTTGGGAAAACAGCAGTGACCAGTCAGAGGAATGGTGGGGAATCTTAAGGACAGATAAATGTAAGTTTAAAACTGTTGCTTAAAGTTATGTGCGTGCTCAGGGACGTAGAAGTGTGATTAAACAGTTACACACTGCCAGATCAAACTATTTTTTATTTTCTGGCTGTTAATACTGAGAACTCAACTTCTTATTTGAAAAACATGAAGAAGGATTCATTAATAAGCTCTGTGGGGAATAATAAAAGCTGAAGAAAAGCAGTACAGTACATTGCTGAACAGGGAAGAGACAAAAACCATCTGAGAATTCCTTGGTCAGTTCTTAAGGACCTGGTCCAAAGTCCACTTGCCTCTTACAGGAGGAATTCCTGCTGACTTTTTCAGTAGCCTGGGTTTTATTTCAGGTCCTTAAATCTTGCATTTCTGGTAGCCAAAGAAACATCCAACTATAGGGGCATTCATTTGAATTGGCCCAGTCCCTCTGCCATGTTGCACAGAGAGCAAGGAGGGGTGGATAATGGGATAACTGATACTCCATGTCCACTTGCTGCCTTTAATCGGAATGCATGTCAGTATTTGCAGATGATCATTCACCTCAGAGACTGGTAACTCCTTAATAACTTCCAAAACAAGTTTCCACCTTGTTTCCCATCTCCAAGCTTGGCAGTGGAGCACAATAAACAATTGCATGGTCCTCAGAGCCAAGTGTTAGCGATGCAAAGTCACAGAGACTCCCAGAGTAAAGCTGGGAAATTGCTTCTCTCTCACAGTGGAGCCCTTCTTTGTATGAACTGGGAGTGGGGAGGTATCACTGCCTCACTGCAACCCTTTCTGCTTGTTGGTTTAAGCCCAGCTGTAATGTTATTTAAATGTTGGTTTCTGGATTTGATTGAATGTGCCTTTATTGAGAGAAGCAATGCTCTTATTTGAACGTCACACAGTTGTTCTTTTTATTTCCAAGGGTAAACAAACCTATTCGAGTCACTTAAAGAAATGTGTAAAAGCTACAGTGAATTTAATTTGATCTGAGTGTGTGTTTAATCACCTTTAAGGCACTTACGGGATTTTGTTGATTTATATACTTATTAACAGGGGCTCTTTTAGATGCTGCCTCATGAATATACAGCCCCTCCAGATTAAGAGTCATATTTTGGGTCCATTCTCCAGGTTTTTGGCCAAATCTAATAATTCCTGGAATAGGTCATAAAGCATATATAAACTGCTGGAGGCCCATCCTGTGCAGGGCTAGAAAACCACCAGCTAGGTAAAAACATGACACGCTCAAAAAAAGGACATGCAGTAAAGGGGAATATCCCACAGTAGAATAGAGCAGTTATACTTTATTATCTTGAAGGTCTTCTCCACCCTAAATGATTCTATGGCTCTACTCTGTACATAGCCTTCAGTTTCCGATTCATAAGGAAAAGCACCTAAAACCTTACAACCTTTGAAATGTTGAAAACACATACTGGTCATGTCCCTGGACCGTAGCTGCCCAAACCAGGCGTGTTTCAAGGTAGAACAAAGAGTGGACCTCACTGGAAGGTTTGCTCTCTGCCTGACGTGGACGGAGCAAAGCTGCTCCCGCTGGAATGGGGAATTTCTTCCAGTGAATTCTGTGGGAATTGAGAAAATTGTCATCGTATAGAAGAGGGATGAGTTGCAGTCCCCTGAGTTTGGGGTAATGCCCCTCTTCAGAGCCAAGAGCTTGTCTGAAGTGGTCAGATGAGAGATTATTCCTGGTGAGGGGACACTCCAGGCCTGGGAGTGCCTCCACAGTGAACCAGGCTCTGCTGAGGGATGGACTGAGAAATGTTCCCTTCCCTTCCTCCCTCCTTCCACACCCTCCCTCTTTTCCCTGCAAGCCCTGTCTCATCCCTTATCTGGGATAAACGCTGATAAAGCCACAGTGTGAAGCAGAGCCCCTGCCATGGCCACTCAGGCACTTGTTACACGCACATAAACACTTGCCGTTTCAAGACATGGGAAAAGGGCAGCTAAACCAGAGGGTCTGTGTGCCTCTGCTATTTATCAGCTTCTAATTAACTGTTAATTTGCTGCTCTTTAGGTTCAAGTACAGCCCTAATTCTTCACAGGCAAGCACGGTGGTGACAGGGCTGGGGCAAGGTGCTCCCAGAGCTCTTCAGCTCTCACTGAGGACGGGATTGGGGGGAAGCCACGCGTGGTGACAAGGCTGGCTGGAGCTCACGGGGTGGTTTGAGGCACCACTGAGCTGTGGGCAAGGTGCTGCTGCAGCAGGACTGCAGATGCCACCTGGGTGGGGGAACCTGCCCTCGCTGAGCGCAGGAGGAGGAACAGGCTGGGAGGTTGGAAATGGATGATCTTTAAGGTCCCTACCAACGCATACCATTCCATTATGAGTCAGCAGTGCCCTGGATCCAGGAGGGACATNTGATTATTCTAATATTTCTGGTGGTACCAGGCATTAGGAACTGAAGCAGTCCCTAGGAACTGCTATGGAGGACTTGGTCCTAGTACAGTAATGGTTATTTATTTTTTTTTAAATTCTTTGGCCATGCATAGAAAATGGCAGAACAAACTTCTCCATGCCCACAATCTATCACATCATCTTTAAAACATTATCCCAGAAAACAGGCGCTTCTCCCAGAGGGTGGCCTGGCACTGGAACAGGCACCCCAGGGAAGTGGTCATTCCACCAAGCCTGACAGAGCCCAAGGAGCCTCAGGCACATGGGGCTGTTCTGTGCAGGGCCAGGAGGTGGGCTTGGTTATCCTTGTGGATCCCTTCCAGCTCAAGAGATTCCACGGTTTAATGATCTCACCATCAAAATTA
This sequence comes from Sclerurus mexicanus, assembly GCA_013396755.1. NCBI lineage: Eukaryota > Metazoa > Chordata > Aves > Passeriformes > Furnariidae > Sclerurus > Sclerurus mexicanus. The sequence goes on from VWZF01006909.1 coordinate 167,854, forward strand.
TCTCTCTGACACATTACCTAGAAAAAGCAAATCCAACAACCTAACCCAAAAAGAGGCCGCCGCTCTTCTCCCAGTGATGTTCCTGCTGTGACCCAACACAATCTCCATCCATACCTGCCTAACCAAGTGTTTAGTGCAGCGATTAGCTCCGTTGGGCTGATGGGTTCAAGGCTTGCTAGATCGAGTTTACAGCCCCCAGCCCTACGGGCATTAATCCATGGGAACAATCCCACGGATTTACCGAGCCAGAAAGTTAAGAACACGTTGGACGTGAGGCTGTAAATGCTGGTTTATGTTGTCTCTGACACACTTGCAGCACTCTGTAAACAGCTTTTAATGGCAATACCTGTTGGCTTTTTGTTGTCAGGTTATGCACTGCCTGTCCCCCCTCGGTGCTGTGACCTGAGCTGCCATCCCCACAGAAATCGCTATTTTCACTCTTCACGTATACCAAGATACTTCACAAAGAGCAGCAGCAGAAGGGAAATACTTCACTCAGAGGAGTTGAGATGAGGTGGATTTTTAACAGAGAGGCCTCGTAGAGAGCTCGTGACATTTACACACTTTGTGTCACTTCATATCCCCTTGTTATAACACCTAGTTAAGGTTTTCCCTTTATGGTCTTTCAGGCACAGAGCACCTTATTAATGTCATGCCTCGGGCTCTCCCGGCCAGGCTCGGCTGCTGCCAGTGAGCCCTGCCTTCCAGGGATAATGATTTTGGGGGGTGCCTTGAATTCAAGTCAAGGGGCAAGCTGCAGCAGTTGAGAGTGCTTTTTGTGCCCTGACAACAGAAAATGCTTTATTGTTCGCAGTGAAATTTGGCAGGATGCTCAAGTTTTTATGGCGATCTTGGGAGCCAGGGGGTTGCTTGGCTAAACGGGCTCCTTGATTAACACTTGGAAATGGCCTGCTGCACAACGGGAGCTTTTCACCGGGGTTGCAATAAACTCATCTGCATTGAGAGGTGACCCGCAAACCCCACACCTCCCTTTTCTCGCCGCTGAGTCTTCCATTTGGGGGAAAAGGCTCCAAGCCCAAACAGTGCAGCTCGTGCTGTATTTGCAGTGGGACTGGTTGGGCACAAGAACAAATGGCTGGATCAAAAAGGGTGTTACTTCTGGATCAAGAGACTCAGAGGCAAAATTACTTCTTAGAATGCCAGAATTGTTTGGGTTGGAAGGGACCTTACACCTCATCTCCTTCCCGTCAACACCCTGCCATGGGCAGGGACACCTTCCACCAGCCCAGGTCGCTCCAAGCCCCGTCCAACCTGGCCTTGGACACTCCCAGGGATCCAGGGGCAGCCACAGCTTCTCTGGGCACCCTGTGCCAGGGCCTGACTAGAACAGTGGCAGAACAGACTCTGGGCCTAATTCAGAAGGAAGGAGAGTCGGGGTGTTGCTTTGCAAATGCAAAGGAACAAATCTAGAAGGACTTTGTGACTTACAAAAGTGGTCGGAATTATCCAGCTCATCTCTCTCTGAGAATTCCTGCCTTTGAAGGGTGGATGAATTGCATGGAAGGAGCCCAGAGGTGCTGAGGGTTTGCAGCCTTGTGTATACAACCTATTGTTGATTTTGGGCTGAGCTGATTAGCATGATAAAATATTATAAGAATTACATTTGTCCATTGACAGTGTTTCCCCAATACGGACATTTGTCCAGACTGTGCAGCACAAAACACCAACAGTGCTGGAGAGGTGGGGGCAAACTAAAACCTCATTTATTGGTCTTTTTTCCTTCCTCCAGAACCGCTGTGTGAAGGACCAGGTCAGTTCGTATTTGAGCTTTACTGTGCCCATTCATTGGTGTCTGAGGTGACTTAGGACTTGTGTCTGTTCTTCAGCATAAAGTGGACACACATTTGTTGGCAGTCACAGGTACATCAGTTATTGCTTATTAATTATCTAGCTTTGGGGATGGGATCTTATCTCGTAGCCATGAATTGTGCTTTTCAAGTAAGATTTAAGATAGCAACTGTTCTTTAGTAGTGGGATATATGGGAAATAAAAAAAAATGTAAACCCCACAGTATTCTGCTATGAAAAGGAAAAATAACCGGCATACTTTGTGTTCTTATGCTCCAGTGCCCTCTTTACCCAAGCTACTTTCCAGGAGCGGGGCAGACAGAAAGTGAATTGCCAGGAGAATATAAAATGCAACCATGGCCCAATAAGCCTCGAATTCATTTTGCTGACATCTTCCATCCCCATAATAGATGCAGCCCACTTAATGCAGCTGTTGACAGCCAGTCATCAGGAGAAGCATAGAACATGACTCCTGTATCTTCTCAAGCTGTAGGAGATAAGCCCTTCATTTTCCCCCTCCCCTCCCAGATGACGTATGTGCATCATATATTTCCTTGAAATAAATATTTCCATGAAGGCCAAAGATGTAAACGATTACTAGTTAGTTACAAGTGAAATGTCATGTTTATTTCCTATACAGTAGCACTTCAACTACGTGCATGTATCCTGAGGAGTGTTCGCTCCTGAAATAGTACATGCAAAAAGTTTGTCTTGTGTGTGTCCCCCGAGTCCTGTGTCTCTGTGATTCATGCCAGAGGATGTCTTTGTTGCCTTTATTTCAATGGCTAGAAATGGAGCCTGGACAAAGGGGTTTTGGAGACAGGATTCAGCCCTGGCCCAAGAGGAGTCAGCCCTGGAGTGGGACTGTTTCACTCCCTGCCACACGCCAGGTGAGGCTCTTGTTCCTGTGTTGCAATGTGGTCACTCCAAAGGAGGTTCTCGACTCTTCCTGTGCCCCTCAGTGATTCAGGGTCTGCCAAAAGCACCTTACACAGAGCGTCAGTGCGTTTAATTCTTACCATACCCCAACTGGGAACTTTGGGTGTCACCATATACCACTGACTCCAGGATTTCTGCTGCAACTGGCTCCTATTCTGGTGCTGCAGTCCATGCATCGGGCTCTGTCTGATGGCAGAGACCAGGGAAGGACTTTTTGCTTCCCTTGGTAAGGCCACTAAAGTCCCCGTAACTGTTTGCAGTTTCCTGGTCTAGCAGCACAGATCCCTCCATCCCTTCCTGCCCCCATGACACTCTTGGCCTGTGGAAAATAAAACTCTATGACACTCCCCTGTGAGAGAAGTACCATAATAAAACTGGATAAATACCTTGATTAAACAGAATTTGCGTCACTTACATGAACACTACATGAAAGACCCTTTAAAAGTGAAAATAATCTTGTGCTGAAATAACTACCTTCCAATCGACCCATGGTGTCCTCAGACCTGGTGCCTGATTATTTTGACTGATACTTTGTTTTCTCCCTGCATCCCTAGATCTTCTTTAGAGTGACACTTAAATACATCACAATGATTTAAGACCTACTTCATCACCACATTATCCCTTCCCTTTCACCAGAGCTGGAGCCTTCTCCGCTAATTCATTGTCTGCTGCAGGAGAGGAAAAGTCCCCTTAAGCTTCCTTATCTCTCCTTTCAAGTTGTCCTGGGACTAATCGAGACTTCCCAAGGGCCCTCTCTGTAAATATGTGCTCTATCTGCCTCTGTGATGTCCCTGGCTCACGAGCACTCTAATTAGCAGGCTCAATTAGCAGTGGCTCGAAGATGTTCAACATCTTTACGGAATTGATCACCGAGATTGGGAACAGAAAGGTGGCTTGTCCTAAATCACCAAATGCCTGTTTCCTTTGACTGCTGACAAATCCAGGCATTTTCAGCCCTGTTTTGAACAGCAAGTACTGCAGCCCTTGAGAGGCTCTTAGTTAAGACACGAGGTATGTCCATGACCTAAGCGAGATTGATCTGCTTCCCCAGATGCCTTTTCATGCCTGATTTCTTTCTGAGACGAGATTAGAAGCCTTTGCTTTCTTTATCAAATTACATTCCGTGTTGCAGGCAGGTGAGGAAATCAGTATAATGGGATCACTATTGATTACCCTGGAATTTGAACCAGTATGTGAGAGCGCAGGAACCAGAGTGCCCTAAATCCAGGTCTGTGCCCCCTGACTGTCAAGAACCAAGGAGCAAATGCTGCTCCGTTCGGAGCAGGGGAACACACCGCATTTAATTGCTAATTCTCACGGGAAACAAAATAAATGGTGGCAGAGTTGTAACCAGGACCTCCCTGATTTTCAGGCAGCCTGGTACAACTGATGCCGCTGCCCATTTCATGCCCCTTCCAAAGCAGCCAAGCAACCAGGGCCGAATTTGTGCTTTGGTTTTGCTTTGTGGATGTGCTCAGAGGGCCAGTGGTAAGGGGAGGAGAAATAACAGTTCAGTAGCTTTGGTTAGTTCTTGTGAAGCTTCCTCTGGTGGATTCATGTGAGAGAAAGGCTGAGGGACCTACAGAATGGCGATTTTTTAATTTTTTTTTAGTGCCACTCGGTTTTGCTGGGTTTTCAGGTGCTGTCCCAGAGGGGCACAGGGCTCCTGGTCTGTGCCCCTGTGCCAGCTCTGGAGCTGTACCAGAGTTCCACCGGGCAGGAGGGAACGATGAGGTTACGGGTGGCTGAGTTGTGTCCTGAAGTGCCACCAGGACACCATCTACCATTTCGTCTCTTTTTCTTCTTTTTCTGATGAAAAGAAGACTAGGAAATGCCACCTAAAGGACTGAGGTGCTACGGACAAATCTTGCCTGGCTCAGGCACAATTGGTTTCACTGGTCCCTGGTTTGTGTCCTGCCTCTGTGGGCTGTGTAAAGTCCACATTGGAGAAGGAGGGAGAGATTCTTTTATTTTATTTGCCTCGTTAAATCCTCTCCCTAGCCCAAGAAAGCCCTTTCGAATCTGTACCTCACGGGAAAACTGGAGGAGCAAACAGAATTTCCTTCTCCCTCCCCCCAAACCAGCAAACCTTCCATGTGAAGGTATGGAATGCCACACAAGGCATCTCCCAGGTTCTTCCCCTCCTGTGCTCCGTGACAACTGTGGGCTTGGGACTGCGCTGCACAGCTCCAGATTTGAGCAAGGACATGGTGCCTGCGTGTGTGCAGTGTGTTTGAAGACTATTCTTAGTAGGGTCAGACCAGCAGTGATTTAATTTTAATGGCCATGTTTATGCTGAGACATCTACAAGTACAAAGAGCCACAAATCATATCTGCCTTTAATTAATTCTCTCGATAAATCAGTTTCTCAGGCTGCACCGAATTACCTTAATGAGGAAAAATCCTTGTTTATATCCACAACATTTAGCCAAATGTGGAATGTTTATAGCAATAATTCAACAATGTCCTTCAAGGAGCACAAACAACAATGATGAATGTTCAGGTTGTGCCGCTCTTTCTGTTCTCTTCCCTCCCAGCAAGTAAATAATGTGTTTGGTTTGAAACTAAATGGAGATGTTTCGGGTAAGCAGTAGTATTGTTGACAGGGAAATGGGATAATTATAGCACTAAATTATTTGCTCAGTAGGTGACGGTCCCACCTAGTTTGAGACAGCCTGTGCACAGACCCTTTTTAAATCATTCACCCTGAGGTTGTGCTTTATTTTAGGGACGATTTGGTTAATTTGTTACTTTAAAAACAAAGTAAACTTTAGTTAGAGCTTGATGGATCTGCGAAATTCCACTTCTGTTCCAGCACAGTCTAAGTGACCTGTTCCCCCCAGGATACACCTGCTGGCATCGGGCCCTCCCTGTGGGCTTTGGCACTGGGGTCCCACGCCTTGACACAGAGAATTTAGAACATTCTGGAAGATTCAGCTTGAGTTTTGGTAGGCTCAGGTGCCTTTCCCTCCCATGTCCTGTTGCCTTTCCCACCCAGATGTCCAGCGTGGGCTGTGGGATCCTACAAGAGCAGCACCCAGTGGGTCCTTGGCTTCCAGGTGAGATCGTAGACTCATCAGAGAATCATTAAGGGTGGAAAAGACCTCTAAGACCTTCAAGCCCAACAATGAACCCACCACTAAACTGTGTCCCCAAATGCCACATCCAAAGCCTTTTGAACGCTCCCAGGGATGGTGACTCCACCACTGCCCTGAAGATCCTCTTCCAATGCCTCACCACCCTTTCAGTGATGGCATTTTGCCAATGTCCAACCTCAACCTCCGTTGGCACAACGTGACGCCGTCTCCTCTTGTCCTATGGTTTGTTACCTGGGAGAAGAGCCCGACCCCCTCCCAGTCCCACCCTCCTCTCAGGTGTTTGTGCAGAGCAGTGGGGTCTCCAGGTGGGCTCGTGGAGGACACTTGGCTGGTGTCCCTGGCTTGGCCGAGGGAAATATGGGATCTGCTGGTCAAGAGGCCACAATTCCAACTCTGAGCACCATGTTTATGGGCACAGAATTCACCAAGTTCTATAGTGATTTTGCTGCTTTGCTTCATCCCTCACGCCTTGTTTTTAATTAGAGCAAGGGAGCTCCACACGGGTCTGTTTGTGATTAGGGCTAAGCAAGATGTTCTCAGGAAACGTTGGGTTTTTTTTTTCTGATGGATTTTGTGTTTTTCTCTGCGCTCTTGAAACTGCTCTTTGCAACGTAACTGTTGGGAATCTAATTTTTTAATTTGTGAGCAAACGGCTAAGGAGTTCACAGCATTTTTCTTTAACTGGAAAGCTGACATTTGGGGTTTACACACATTTGGGGCTTTCCTGGGAGTGTTTTGGCTCGACTGAGCTGGCAATTCTGCTGAAGAGGCTTTGTGAGTATTTGCTTATATTTATGAACCAATATTTTCTTTCTGCAGATCTTCTCCCAAAAGTCACTTTCAGGACAATTCTTGCCCATCATGGGCTTTACCCAAACAGTTTCTGGAGGATGCAAATATAAAAAGGATGGAAATATGCACTAGATGAATTGATTTTAAGAACTTGAACGGAAGAACCAAACAAGTATCTTTCTTTCAACCTTGTTTGCCTTATTGAATAACACTGATTATCTTATTCAGGAAGTAAATGGGACTCCTTGAGGTCTCTTTCCATCCTTTTAGTTGTACAGCAGATTTGGCTTATTTTTGCACATATTTCTGCATAGATGTGAATATTTATTAACCTTAATGGGCCATTCATATTTCCCAATAAAAAGCCCAGTCTTGAAGCAAACATGAGATCATTTCGTGCTTCTGTTGCAAAATTAGATGCTGTAGGAGAAAAATAATTGCATTAGAAAAGCAGCATTCACCACCAACGAGAAATGTCTTTTTCCTTTCTTTTCTATTTTCTATTCCTAAGACTTTCCAAAGCAACTGAAATAATTTCGGGGGAGGGGGGAACGGGGAAAAGAAGTGGGGGGGCTTTTTTCTTTAATAAATCAAAATCGAATATAAATAACACTTTGCAATTATGAGTGTTTAAATTCCGAATTTTTTAGGCTAATCACTTTCAGAAACAAACAAGAGGTTGAATTTACATCGCCTGCAGTTGTTATTGGAAAGGTATGCCCAGAGATCGCCAAATGAAGTCAGTCCCAGCGCAATTATGATCACTCAAGCATGCTTTCAACGTATCGTGCCAAATTAGGTAGATTTGAGCAATTTGACTTCCTGTAACAAATCTCCAGGGCACTTTTGAGAAAGCACAGACTGTTTACAAACACTCTCAGGTTTCCCGAGGAGCTGGAGCAGCGGCAGCCCCGGCAGTGCCCGGGCACACACCTGTCAAACCCTGACAGCCCCACATGTGCCGCGAAAGCCTTCGCTCCCTCCCTTTCCTTCTCCTTTATTTGCAATTTAAAAACCCAAAGGCCACCGGAGTTTTAATTGCCCCGGACTCGGCCTTTTGAAAAGCAAACTGCTACAATCTGTGAAATGTAAATATTGTCGGCTCGCTGCACTGGATTTTTTTTTTTTCCTCTTTGAATCGTGTTTTTGTTTCGGGAGTTGAACTTTTTCCCTCCCTCTCGTATAGAAAAGCAGAGGTTGTGTATCTGGACTATATACCCTCGATGGAAGAGTTGAGTTAGCGCCCCGAAGAGCTGCTGCTGCCCTGTTGCTGCTCCAATATAGGGGTTCTGCACCTCTGGGAACACGAGTTGTAGCAGATGCTGGGCTGGCAGCGGCCACCGAACCAGCAGAGCCCTTTAAAGCTGCGCCTTTCCCACTGAAAACAGGCAAAACTTCCTCAAGAGATTGAACTGGCACTCGTGGAATCGCTAAAGTCGCTCTGATATCACGATTTCCACCTTTGCAATTGCCTTGGACTCCATCTTTTGCAAACCAAAATGCTCCAATCTCTTAGATACAAACACGCTCGGCTTTCTGTATTGAATTTTTTCTCTGAATTGCGTTTTTGTTGCAGGAGTTGGACTGTTTTGTCCATTCCAATCCCTTGCTAGTGGCAGAGATTGAGATGCTGTAACGAGCTTAGCGAACAGCGTGTCTTCATCCTGCTCAATGACAATAATTGGAATCAATTACCAATAATGGCAATAGTTGCTGTTTCAGCCCAATTCTGTGTCCACACAGAGATGGTCTTGAGGTTCTTGCTTAGGCTGTGACCAGCACGCCCAGCATCTTGAAGGACTAAGCTCTGGCGTGGGGTTAAAGCACTTATCTTCCCCCTAAATATCTGAATTTCAAAAATCAGGCTTTTTTCCTAATTGTGCTGTTCCCATCACCCTGAGCTTCTGCTGCTGTCCCGCTCACCACTGAGTAAACCCCTCAGGTAATAATTCTCTGTAAGTGCAGCCAAAATGCAGTGCTTGGGAAAAGGCTTGTTTTGGGGGGAGGGAGACAGACAAGGGGTGGATGGGGTAAGAGCAGCCAAAAAGGGTGAATTCTTTTCAAACCCACCCAAACTCACTTAGGTCCATTGCAAGAGGAGAACCCCTCCAGACTTGGCGCTTTGGAATAGATGTGGAGAAAACGGGCTCTCCTCATTTCTACCCTTTGCTCTCTTGGCCCTTTGTTTCTTGGATCAATTTCTTCTTCTCCTTCCCAGTTTTGTTCACGTTATTTGGTTTCGCTCACTCCAGTTTTCCCCCAGCTGGGCCAATCCTTCACCTGGGCTGTGCAGCCCCTGCTCTGGCATCTGTGATTCTACTGGGCTCTGTGTTTTGGGCCAGCTCTCCCCTTCCCTCTCCAAGGCAGACAATCAGCTGTTCCTCAGGAGAATGTAAACTAAATAAAATAACTTTGGCCTCGGGTCCAGGGTGCTGCTGCACAGATGTGCAGCATGTCAAGGTATCGTGGGTCCAGGAGTTTGAATGTAGGAGCTGAAAAACCGCTGAAGAAAAGCACAAACCCTGGCAAGGGATTCACGTCCCGTTTTCCAGCAAAATGTTGTGCTTAGAGGATCAGAAAGACTTAGGTTTTTTTTAAATTGTCTAGTTTAAAGGTTAGGCATGTTTGGGGCTTTTTTGGTAATTTTTGCCTCTGAAGCTCTAACACAACCTGCCTGTGCTTCTGTTACCCACCTAAAAATGTGCAGCATCATTGGCAAGGTCAGCTGGGTTTTCACCAGGCCATTGCATTAGTTAACATTTCTCCTGCCCAACGGGCATGTAGTCCTGAGAAAGCTGTGTTAAATACCTGGTGGATTTGTGTTTATTGATGAATTAAAAGTTAATTGTGCAAGCAAAGACTTTTCACTCTGAAAGGTTGGTTTAAGGGCTGATGCTTTAGGATGCAGACCAAAACGAGATACCTAAATCTGGCTTTGAGGGGAACCTAGTCAAGCATTGCCAAAACAACGCATTTTCCACTGAGTTCAGACTGGAATCTGAACTTCAGAGCGACTGTGTGAACGTGGGGGGGAATAGTCTGAGCCAGGTGGGTTACAGAATCACAGGATCAGAGAAGATGCTAAGTTGGAAGGGACCCACAAGGATGATCGAGTCCAACTCCTGGCCCTGCCCAGGACCATCCCTCCTGGCACTGCCGGCACCCCCAGGAACAGGCAGCGAATGCATTTGGGACAGTTACATGTGGCTGGGGGAGCCTGGAGAAACGGAGACCGAGGGGAGACCTCATTGCAGGGACAACTCCCTGGGGAGGGGCAGAGGGGGGGCAGGCACTGATCTCTGCTCTGTGGGACCAGGGACAGCACCCAGGGAAGGGCTGGAGCTGTGTCAGGGCAGGGTCAGGTGGGATCTCAGGGAAAGGATCTTCCCCCAGAGGGTGGTGGGCACTGCCCAGGCTCCCCAGGGCAGTGGGCACGGCCCCAAGGCTGCCAGAGCTCCAGCAGGGTTTGGATGATGCTCTGGGGCACAGAGGGTGACTCTTGGGGATGGGGCTGTGCAGGGCTGAGGGTTGGACTGGATGATCCCTGTGGGTCCCTTCCAACCCAGCCTGCTCTGTGGTTCTGTGTTACGTGTGATTATGGCAAAATGGCAATGAGGAAACCTCAGGGAAAGGGACCATAGTGCTAAAGGGGATTTGCCAACATAATTTCTCACACTTTTGTGATTATTCATTCCACGGGCAGCAGCAGAACAAATGCATGGAAATGTTTTGTTCCTTCCTGTCCGAAGTGCAAATACACTTTCTCATTGGGAACTCTGCTTTTTGTTTGTTCCTTACTTTCCTCATTATGAAGAAGAAAATACAGCTTAGCATGGTATGAAAAGATATTCATTGCATAGTGCCTAAACTAGATACGCTAATATTTTCCAAGATAGCCACTCTGCATTGGATCAGGGCTTTCTAAGCCCTGTTTAAGCATTTAATTCACAGCGTCATTGCTCACTTGCATTGTTTGCTCCCATGAAGGAAAACATGATGTTTATAGACAGTAAGTTTTCTGTAAGAATTGGCATTGTGTCATCATTTTTTTAGCTTTCTCTTTTAAATATTTGAGGTTTTTATAAGAGCCAGCACTTGAAGAGCAGCCTGACTGTCCTTAATAATGACCACAGCATCCCTGGGATACTAATTCCTGCTGGTAGGAATTTACTCCTGGTATCTTGTATCTCTCTGGAGCTCCTAAATTTCAGCTCAAGTTGAGCACACTGTACATGGTAAATAAGCACTTACAGATAACATCTAGAGTTATTTCCAACTTTGAACATTTTTCCAAGAAACACAGAGGTCAAGTGGAGTGAAATTTCGTTTTTAAAAACAAACAGGCCAGCAAAGAAAAGAATTAATTTCAGCTTTGAAATAACATGATGACGTCGGAAAACAGCAAACGGGATTTGTAGCTTGAAATCTTATTTCGAATGATTTATGTTCATCATATTTCTGCTTGTAAACAGAGATTAGAGAATAAACTCAATAAATCTCCCAGTAAGGCATAGAAAAGCACATGTGCATTGCTAATGTTTTAAAGATTCCAGTTAAAGCTCTAGGTTTCGCTAACAAGCAGACACGTTTTTTCTAATGAAAGACGAGTAGAAAATACTTTCCTGTGAATTAATGAGCTAATTTTTGGATTACACTCACAGCTGTTACTACACGGGCTGGCTTTGGTCATTCTAATACATTCTGATAGTCCCCCTGGTACGAAGGAAAGCGGTCTCACAGGCGAGGAGCAGTTCAAAGCCTTTGATTACACCCTGGTCCTTGAAGCTCCCAGCCACCCTCTCCCAGTGGTGCATGCTCTCCATCTGCCAGAGCATCCACATGACAGAAGCTTGTGAGGAGCCCTGCCCCAGCAATGCTTTCAAGATGTGAGCAATCAGCTAAGAGCAGACATTAAGAGAGACTATTACAGCCCTCGCCATGCAGGTCTGGGGGTTTCTGGGTTCCTTCAGCAATGATCAAACTTGATCTCCGTCACGGAGAGCGCGGCCGCTCCCAAAGAGATCCAGGCTTGTCATGTGTCACGCTGTTTTCTCAAGCCAAAAATAAATATGTCTCTTCTTTTTTTTTTCCCCCTTCAACCTCTACATTTTGTCTGCCGTTATATTTTGAAACACAACACGTGCAGCGCGCCAGGCTTCGCTCGGGCAAGGCTTTAAATGGGAACGGCCCCTGAGAAGGGCCTGGAACACTGACCCGTCCTTACATTAACTTGGGCGAGAGTCACAGTTTGTTTTCCTGCTCCAAACTTTACTTCTCGGAGCCCTCGGGTCCCCTCACGCCTTGTGCATTATACCCTCTCCATTAACAGATGCCACATGTTAACCGCGTTAATAGGACTTATTAGGTTTAATGGGAGGGCGGTGGGGAAGTAGCAGCAGGATGATGGATAGTTGCAATTCATCCATTAAGAAAGCTTACTTTTAAGGTCTTTGTCGGTGTTTTACCTGTGTTTAAAGCATCACTAAAGTGATCAATTAGCCGAGAACTTTTAAACAAAATTTAAACCCCAGAGCCGGCTGGACAGCCCAGCAGAAAGCATGAGAGATAAATGGGTTCTGTAGCACCCCAGCATTTCCACTAATGCATGTGTGCAGGGTAATTGCAGGGGTTTATAGGCTGTCATTTACATAAAAAGGAAGTCAGGGCTTGACATGTAACAAAGTGGTGTGAGAAATAACCACAAGTTGCTGCACCGTGCACTCATAAACCCCTGTTTGTTTAAAATGGTTTGTTCTTCAGGCCCTTGTTTTCACAAACTGATAATATAAGCAAAGGAAAATGCTTTATGATTTGTTTTCTTTGTTCGCTCCAAATGCTGCAGTGAATTTTATAGTGGAACACTCTGGGCTTATACATGGCATAAATAAAATAAAAAGCAGGTTGCCAGCAATCTACCTTGCAACCAGCTTTCTTTGCCTTGGAATTCCAGGGAAAAGGATCTCAATGTAAAGCACTATACATTATTTTTTTTGAACGCTAAAACCAACTATTAAATTGAAATTGCTTTCTGTGTTTCAGATTTTTAAAATAATATTTTAAAAGCATTTGCCTGGGCTCTCTCCGGTGTTATTTGGAGATATTGTTGGAGATGTGTAAATGTGCAATAATTCAGCTGCCAGTGACCTCCAATAGTCATGAGTGACTCTCGTTACAGGCTGGAAACCCAGAGAGAGACACCTTCTCACTGCTGCCATAACACGGTGCCCGTGACCACTACACGGGTTCCCCAAGAAAATCATCCCACCAAGGGTCCAAGATTGCTGATCCGTGTACATTTTTTTGAAAGTTAATGTTCTGGGCAAATATTTGTGTGCATGTTCCCATGTACTGCACACTCCTTGCATTCTGCAGGAGGAAACCTAAGGAGACTCAATGCTGATACAAACTGAGGCAGCACATGATTTGGTCATATTGAGGAAATAGTATATTTAGGTAGGGAATCAAAAGTAAAAGTGGGCTTAGTTTGAATTCTGCTCCCCCAGTTCAGTCTGCGGCTGCTTTTGGCTGAGGTAGAATTGATTGTGTTCCCAGTGGCTGCTGGGGGGCTGGTCTGGTTTTGGGTTGAACACAGGGTTGAAAATACAGAGGGGTTTTTGTGGTTCCTGAGCTTACAGGGAGCTGGGGAAAGGGCTGGGGGTGCATGTGGGGCTGGAAGGAGACACAACCAGGACAGGTGACTCCAAATGACCAAAGGAACATTCCAGACCATGGCACATCATGCTCAGCGTATGAAGTGGAGGGAAGAAAGAGGAAAGGGGAGTGACGTGTCTGCAGTGATGGAGTTTGTCCTCCCAAGTCGCTGTCACACGGGATGGGGCCCTGCTCTCCTGGAGGTGCTGAACACCTGCTGCCCAGGGGACACAGGGAATTCATCCCTGCCCTTGCTTTGCTTATGTGCATGGCTTTTGCTTTCCTTATCAAACTGTCTTCATCTCAACCCATGAATTTTCCAGTTTTCACCCTTCCAATTCTCTCCCGCATCCTGGTGGGGGGTGAGCAGTGGTTAAACCACGACACCAAACATTTTAGGGACCTTCAGAGGTAGTTTGAACTGAGTCACATCCAGTACACTGACAGGAAGAGCATCAGAGTTTAAGACTCATTGCCTAGATTTCTTCTCAAAACTAATTTTTATCTCTTATTTTTCTGAAAGGTTCAATTGTTAATAATGGTAAGAATGATTCTGTTATTTAAATCATAGAATATGAGTAAGGATTTATTTATATCCAGACAGTTCCTTAAATGGGAAACAATGCACTGGTGTTTGTTCTAATGCATTATTAATTTCAGCCTGCTGGATTTCTGTTCTCCTCGACCATGAACCTATTGTCAAGAAACAGCAGAATTTTGTATACATTTAAATATATACAGATTCTCAAAGTTTGAAATGGGATGATTTGTGCTCTTTGCAATGTATTTACCCAGTAAGGTTTGGCTCAGCTGGAGCATCTGGTTCTCAGTTCTCTCCTAGATTTAAACTCAGTTTTGGGTTTGACATAAGAAGACCAAGTGACAGAAGGTCACATATCGAGCCTCTGACTCAGCTGGAATGGAGGACCAAGATCTCTCTGCCTGCATTGCTCCACGTGCTGCAGGGCCCTTTTGGGACCTGCCCATGTAGACAAGGCCATTTAGGAATGGTTAGAAGTGGGGGCCTCTCTGAATTTTGTAGAGTGGATTTCTGCGTGTGTCTTCATGGGCGTTGTACAGGGAGAGGGAAGACTTCACAGGTCACGTTTTTTGCTTGTAGGATAGATCTGAAGACCTGCCCTTGTGGTTGTAACAAAATCCAGGCCCAGGTGATTGAATCCAACATGGAAACTGCTTTTCATTCTGGTTTTAAAGGGGACACCACCATGCTGGGACAGCTCTCTAAATGCAGCTTCCCTTCAAGTGGATGCAAAGGTACAGATTGAAGCAAGTTTGGGCTCTGAGCATTCAGCTAGAACCTTGTAAAGTAAAATCACATTACTTGCCAAAAGCAAACCATCTTACTTCTGTGCCATATCTGCAAACAATTAGTTAAAAACGGCTCTTATTTGAAGTGCAATGGTCTTTATCTCCCCACGTTAGAAAATTCCCAAACCTCGAGCCAGCACTGTGACGGATGGTTTATTATTTGATAACACAGGCATTCTGTACAACAACACTGCTCTGGATGCGGAGTGTCCTTTAATCAAGTGCAGGGCTGGAAACACAAATCATGGACGCATCGGTCTCATAACTAATGGGAAGTCATCAACACTGATTTGCTCCTCTGAAAGCACTTAGACAACCTGAAGTGTCTCTTTTGTTCCTCCAGGAACTGCCTAAAGTGCTCCACCAGTGCTTGGAGGGCCTTGCCCTTGCCCTGCCCTTCCTTTCCCCACTTCTTTCCCTGTCTGAATGGGAGCAGATTTCCATCATGCCTCATTAAGGTAAGGTTTGCAGTTGCATCTGGAACTACTAGAAACAGAGATGGTCCTTTAGGAAATACACGTGTGGACACGACAGCTGTGTGCTGATTTTTGGTGCAGACCATGAAGTAAATTCAGCACGACTCTGAAATAAAGCACAATCATTAGATCAGTTGGAGTCTCCACTATTTTGTGTTTCCTAAAATTTGTCTTAACCTCCCGGCCACAGAGGAGTTTTAGGCAGATTCTGTTTCTTGACTGTGATACTGATGATGTAATTTCTCAGCTAAGACCTTTGCTCTCCCCAAAGGTGTTACACCTTGCAAGATGATCAGCTCTCCTGCTGAAAATGGGATCCCCAACCTGACCAAAAAGCTGCATTGTGAGGCAACTCCAGCTTCGGCCGCCACCAACAGCTTTGTAAGCTGGTGTAAATTATTGTAGGTTTGCTTTTCTCCCTTAAAAAAGGCAATTGTAATTAATCCAGTGTTGTTGCTGCAAATTCTACCAAGCCGTGTCAGCACACACAATGCTGTCCTCTAATGATACCTCGTGGTGTGTGAGGTGCTTGATATTTATTGGGAATGGCTTCCCTGAGTTTATCAACAACACATTTCCAGGCTTTGCAGCAAGGGATGTAGAAGCTCTGGTGATCACTTCCAGGGAAGAAGAGGAAAGCAAGACCTGGAGAAACACACCATTGCTCCTGCAGGACTCAGCTTTCAGTGTTTTTCACCTGCAGTGATGCCAAGTGTGTTCTTACTTTTGTTCCATTCCTCCTTTCCATTTTGGTGTCTCTCAGCTCTTTTCCTTCTGGACTGGACACATTTCTTTGCAGAGGGGATCAACCCTGAGGTGCCCAGGAGCTGTGCAGGGCAGGATTGTGCTGAGATGGGTCAGACATTGGGACCTGGGGGCTCTGGCTTGTCATGGACTTGGACAGTGTAAAATGGGAGTAAAATTAAACGCTCGCTGAGAGTTGGGTGTTTTTAGTCAAAAGCAGTTCAGCTGAAAGTGTTAAGGGAAAAGAACCCCAAATTTAGTGTTAATCATCCTTTCTGGAAGCCTGGTATCAAATCTGATACTGCAACCAACACAGCATGCCAGGCATCCTTAAATGTTGCATATGAACACTGACAGTCCAAACAAGCCTCAAGTCTTTGGGATGTGAACTGCATTCCCTGGGAAGGTTCAAGGTTGGATGGGGCTTGGAGCAACACCTGGTCTAGTGGAGGGTGTCCCTGCCCGTGGCAGGGGGTGGAATGAGATGGACTTTGAGGTCCCTTCCAACCCAAACCATCCTGTGGTTCTGTGATTTCTGCACATCCTGAGCTTGGCAGGCCTGGAGAAGGTGGGACCCAGACACAGCAGGTCCAGGTGGCACAGGACTGTACTGACATGGAAAAGGCTCACGTGTGTTTTACAGACCTGGAAATTCCTGCTGCTGAATTAAGTTTTGGGATTAAGTTTTAAGATGGGGGTTTTAGGACATACCTCCACAGACACATTCTCCCATAATGGACAAGTAACACACAGTATTTTATACTAATTCAGAAATTGATATTCTGTAGGTTTCACAGCAGTGTCTAAAAAAATTACTCACTGCTAAGATCCCTCATAAATTTCTATAGCACATTTCTGTTCCAAATCTGCATTTAATTTAGGTTTAATAACACATTTATATTCTAGCATACTCACTAAATGCTAAATGATTATTAAAACCTGTGGAGGATTAACAACTTCATAACTCAAACTGGAGATACCTACATCAGCTCCAAACTTGCTTATACCACCACTGCTGAGACCCTAAACCCAACACCTTCCCTTCCAGAAGAGGGGCCCCACACCATACACGTTATTTCCCCCTGCTCCCCAGCCCACAAGGGCCGGTGTGACGGCCAACCTCTGCTGAAACAATCTGAGCTTCCCTCTCTGCTGCAGAGAGCCAAAATCTCTCCCCCC
Organism: Sclerurus mexicanus; assembly: GCA_013396755.1. NCBI lineage: Eukaryota > Metazoa > Chordata > Aves > Passeriformes > Furnariidae > Sclerurus > Sclerurus mexicanus. Next base: position 184,870 of record VWZF01006909.1, read on the forward strand.
AGATTTCCTCAGTTTTCAAGGCACATTGCAGGACTGTCTTGGCTTAGAAGGAGAGAACCCCAGCTGGTGCTGTAGCACCGTGAATGAAGCTGTGTGAGAAGCACGTTCTGGGTTTTGTACCCCTCTAAGGGGTGGAGGATGGGCAGAAATGCCAGGGAGCGTGTGGACCTGTGGGTTCCAGCCTGGTCTCTTCAGCCAGCCCTCCAGAGATCACACCTACGACATCACACAGAAATGACAATAATCCTGAAAATCTGCAAAGTGAAGTAGGACACAGCTGGAGATGTTTCAAATCAATGACACCTCCTGCTCTTTGCTTCTCATCATCCTTGCTGAGCAACTTCTGCCAAAGGGTACCCAAGGTCTGGGATGGCCCAGGGTACCTGAAGACAACCAAAATTAGTACAGATAAATATGTTGGGCATAGATAGAGGGTCTTGTGTCCCTGAAGGTAAGCAGGACAAACACCAGGCAGTGTTGGACTTCCCTGAGGTGGTTGGGTGATGCAGAAGAGGAGCAGAACACCCTGGTGTCACATGGGCACATCATTCCTTGAAAACAGGAGGATGAATGTTGCCTTCAGCATGGGGAAATCAATCATTTTTATAGTACTTCCCTGAGCCCACGTGGAGTCCTGCTTACAGTTCTGGTGTTCCCAACGTAAGAGGGACATGGAACTGATGGAGCAAGTCTAGAGAAGGCCACAAAGTTGATAAGAGGACTGGAGCACCTCCCCTACAAAGCCAGGCTGAGAAAGTTGGGGCCGTTCAGCCTGGAGAAGAGAAGGTTGTGTGGAGACCTCAGAGCACCTTCCAGTACCTGAAGGGGCTACAAGGAAGCCAGAGAGAGACTGTTCATCAGGAACTGGAGTGACAGCACGAGGGGGAATGGGTACAAACTGAGAGAGGGGAAATTTAAGTTAGATATTAGGAAGAAATGTTTTACTGTGAAGATGGTTAGACACTGGAACTGGTTGTCCAGGGACGCTGTGGATGCCCCATCCCTGGAAGTGTTCAAGGCCAGGTTGGACAAGGCCTTGAGCCACCTGGTCTAGTGGGAAGTGTCCCTGCAAATGGCAGCAGGGGTTGGGACTACATGATCCTTGAGGTCCATTCCAACCCCTTCACACTCTATGATTCTATGAAATCTTTACGATGCAACCAGGCTGAGCTGGTTCTCCCAACCAAGGGTCAGTGGGCATGACTGTAGGGTCAGTGTCAAGGGTGGGGCTGGAATATGCACATTTGGTGGTAAAACTTCAATTTTTAAGGGTTTACATTGAAACACTGTAATATTTTCCTGAGTTGGAATAGATCTTTTCAACCCGTAAGTATTGCCCAGTAGGAAAATGGAGTGGGCACTACGTTTGCAGTCCCTGTATTTTGCGAGCTGCACTCCTGTTTTAACCATTCTGCAATACAAAAGACAAAACATGAGAAGCATTAGACAAAATAATGGAGGGAAAACTTACATTTCCTTGTCAAAATATCTGTTTATGCGAGCCCTGAGAACGTTTCCTGGCGTGTGCCACGAAAAATGGGGATTGTTTGTCTGGGCACTGAAGAGGGGACGCCGTGTCAGTCGATCAGATCTGTGCGGACACACCGAACTCTACCCAGCAGCTCGATAACATCAGGTCATTTAATCCTGAGCAATACCTGCTCACAGCTCAGCAACAGGAGGCTGTGCAAGTGTGGAAGAAGGAATGAGACGTCATCTCACACCATCCATAAAATAACAATACTTATTTTTAGGTGACCTGGGCACTAAGCAGCGTTTCCCTGGCCAAGCTGGAAGAGAAGCCACTTGAAAAAGCGTTTAAATCACTCACAAAGTATTACCCTACTTGAAAGTGTTAGCCAGCTTTGACAAGTTTATCTTGTAATACCGTTGATATCCTCAGCAATGATGTTTCTGCAGTGAAAAAAGGGCATTTGATACGAGGGTGGATATTGAATTTTTCAAAGCACTGACAGCAGTTCCATGTGATACTCTCATGCTGCCTGTCGTGAACCCTGAAACACGTCCGTGCATCTGCTGAGTTACCAAATCCTCCACCTTGCTGGGGAGTGCAGGTCGTGCTGTAAGAGCCAGGCAGGTGTTCCTGAGGGTTTAACTTGGCTGGGATTGACAAGAAACCAAAGGAGTGGGCTGTGCTTGAGGCCACGCACAGAGCAGGGCACGGTGGGGACAGGGACCTGGAGTGAAGGGCATCACTGCCTTTGGAAACAACAGGCATCTCAGCAGGGTTTGTAACCAGAATGAGTGTCTTTGGCCCATCCATCCCTTCCACAGAGCTCCTCCAGGATCTTCAGCATCTAATGAGCACCAGGCAGGTGCCAAGGAGCAGTACTGACCTCCTTGCTCAGCCATGGGCTCCTGCAGTGAGCTTAGCTGGGCACTTCACTGTTCTGTGCTTTACTGACACACCCAGAAACACTTCGTTTCCATGGTTTTATGAAGGTATTTTGGTGTAAAGGATCATGTTTGAAGCTATAAATAACGAGAAGCCAAAAGCCAGGCAGTGCCATACAGGGTCAGTGTACGGTGTTTGGTCCTGGACCAAACACTTAATTTAGATGCTAATTAGACATCTAGAATACTACTGTTGGTAGATATGCAAGTGTTGGTGACAAGTGAGCCCCTGAGAAAGAACTGGGTGAGAGCCCCATCACGGGTGTGTGACGGGCCAGTGCTGCTGCTGCTGGAATGCAGCAGGCAGAGGGTTTTGGGTCCCTCTGCCTGCTTTGTAGCTGGGTTGACACCCGAAACACAGCATTTTGTTTGCTGCGGAGCCAAAGCTGAACCCCTAAAGACATTGTAAGAGTGTTTCCATTTCAATCCATCAGAAATATCCTGATCAGCCATAACTGAGGACTGAAGTCCCTTCCCGGGATAGTGAATGTGAGTCACTCAACAGATTTATCCCCCTGAGCTAATATTAAAGAAATTATTTTTGTTATCAAATCTTTCTAGTCCATTAGGATTTATTCAGGCATTCCACTTCCATTACAGTCCCTGCTTTCTGAAATTTCATCCTTGGGTTTTCTCCCGACTGTTCTTGAACAGCTGGGCCGGGGAGGGAAGGCTACAAGGAGGCATCTTTTAACCTGCTGAGCCTTTTTACCTCCTTCAGAGAGAAAATCACCATTGTGTAATACGCCTGCACGAGGAAGTCTGGGGGCCGGTTAACAACAGATCGCTTTCATTGCTTTGGCATGTCAGTGATTGCACCGATGCTGAGCTCTGGAGGGGGCTGGCTGAGGATGAGGAGTGCCTGAAAACTGGCCCCCCAATTCATTATTCTCCACAAACACAGAGGTCAAGCGCCCGTGCCCCCGTGATTGGGCACCTTACGCAAAGTGCACGTCCTGGGAGGAGCCCCTGACATCTTTGATTTTTCCCACACACAAACTGTTGGTACAAGATGTAATCTGGGAATGAAAGGGCAGTGGACAGGATGATTGGGGACAGCTGCTCCCCAGGGGCTCCTGCACTAAATACCCTCCGCTTTCCATGGCCTCGGGACAGGAGAGGTGTCAGGCTACAAAGAGGCACAGATGGAAGTGAACAGGATTAAGCAGTGCTGATTAACTATAAGTATTTTTTCAGTAATGTAATGGCACTTACGATAAAAAGGGGGAGGTGGGGATAAAGGAAGGAGGATATTCCCTCCCCAGCTTCTTCCAGCCGTCCTCTGAGGATGCCCAAGCCTGTGACTGAGACGGGTCACCTGTGCCTGGGGCCTCATCCCTGATCAACATCACTTGGCTTCAAAGAAAATGGGTCTGGAAGCAACTGCTCTGCCTTTTCTAATTTAATGATTAACAGGAGAAAACATGCCCCATTGTACAGATGGATCTCAAACCCTCTTGAGGTAGCAGCGATGGCTCCAGTGGGTTTTGGGTCAAGCCTGTGGAGTGGAAGAGATTTCCAGTTTTTAAGTAGAGAGCACCAGCAGTTTTTCACTCCTTCTGGAGGCAGAGCTGTTTCCAGCAGCTGTTCATCGATTCCCTGCTGGTTCTCCTCTGGTGGTAAGGTAAAAGGTATGGGTAAATCCTGCTGACCTCTAAGTGGGAAGACTCTTTGCTGACCACACAGAGTTCTACCAATTTTTTATCAAATCTTAGATACAGTAAAGATGGATGAACCACAAGCGCAACTACGCCTTGATTTCCTTCTGATGTAAATGGTTCACAGTCCATTGTTTTCAATTGGTTACTTTGACACTATAAAATGAGCTCTTCAATCTGAGGAGGTGAAAAGGTTCATTTGAAAGACTGAGTTCACGAATCCTTGATATTGTGGTCAGAGATCCAGGGAAGAAGCTCCTGATGTGCAGAACAACTGAGCTGGTTTCTGATGCTTTGAATAATCTGTGTCACCCAATGGTCTTTGGCCCAAACCAACAGGTAATTTTACTTAATCTAGAGCTTTCTGTTGGCACGTGTGTTGTTTGTCTGTCCTCTCAGCAGCTTTGTTGGTGCTCATGAGGTTCTGCAATGCTCTGACTGTCAGCAAAATCTGATATCAAGGAGGTGATGCCGTATCTTGCTAGATTTGTAGTGTTTATTTCAATTCTCCCTCCCCCTTAAATAACGAGTTAGAGAAGGACCAGCCTACAAGTGTTTTCATTTTCCTCTCAGTTTGCAAATGCAGCAGCACAGGGAGGTCCTGTGCTTTCCCACCTGGAGCAGTGGGAGCAGTGAGGAGATCCTGGATCAGCCCCCACACCACAGATCACTTTTCTGCTGCTCAGTTGCTTCTGCTGCTACCAAACCTTCCTTGCACTTCACCACGTCCTTAAGGGCTGCAGAAAGAAGGCTGAGCTAATCCGAAGGAGCAGGAATTTCCAGCTCCATTGACTTTTACTGTAACCTGAGAAAACTCTTTCCAGATTGTTTGTGGGCAAATTGCTCTTGTTAATGGCCAGAGTGGAGGTGGAAATATTGCCTTTCCTACTGCTGCTGCCCCCCTGCCTGCTCACAGCCAGCCCTGGCTCTGCAGCCCTCACTGGCACCTCATGACAAAAACGAGCCGCAGTTACAAGTGAGATATTTAAACTTCTGCAAGAAATGGGTAGGCTTAAACCAGGGGTTTCTGCTTAATTTCTCCTCTGAAAGCAGTGTTTCGTGCCTGGAACAGGGGAGATTACTTAGCAACGGGACACTTCTGGTTCGATAAAATGTAATTTAGCTTGAAAAATAATGCCAAAACACTGCAGACACACAGATGCCAGCAGTGCCCCTGAAATACCTCTGAGCTATTGTCTTGGCCATTTTTCCCAGCTTAACACTCCCAACTTGTGCTGGTGGTTTTGGGGCTGAAGCATCAAGTTAGTGGGAATTAGATTCTGAGTACATTTGTACCCTGCCTTCAATAGCAAACAGACACCGGGTGATAATGTTGGCCCGGCTGCTTTCTGTGCAGGAACAGGGGACACAGAGGAGCTGTGGCTGCCCCATCCCTGGAAGTGTCCAAGGCCAGGTTGGATGGGGCTTGGAGCAACCTGGGCTGGTGGAAGGTGTCCCTTCCCATGGCAGGGGGTGGAATGAGATGAGCTTTAAGATCCCTTCCAACCCAAATCACTCTGTGACTTTATGACCCACCAAGGCACATTCCTGAGCCACACACTGGATGCTGTCAGGGCCAGGCTCCTCCTGCAGCTCCTTTCTGATAATGGCTCCATTTTTCTGCCTCGTGGTCAGAGCAGGTGGGACTCATTTTTTCCCAAGCATTTTTTTTTATTATCATCTAATTTTGTTTTGTCATATTGACACGGAAAGTACAATTTTGTAGTCAGTTGATTAACCTTTGTGTGTGTGTGTGTGTGTCCACAGAAACAGCAAATCAAGTAAATCTTCAGTATTTTAAGTGAGCAGATACAATTTAATTCATATCCTGCTCTGCTGGCTCTCTGTGAAGGATGACAATGATCTCCAGCCTCCATTTCCCAATGTGATATCCCAGCATGGATGGCATTTTATTATACTCACTGCACAGTAACATCCTGGTTCTCGAAGGAAATGTTAACACAGAGAACTAGTTGCTCCCTGAGGGATGGGAATGTAGAGTGAGAGAAACTTTCAAGAGGAGCAGAGTGTTGTTTTCATGAACTCAAGTGCTGCACTTGGCTAATAGTGGTTGGTTTGATTCTCTGTTTGTACATGAATTCGGAGCTTTCACCCTGAAGCTGTTCAGCCACCACAGGATCTTGGTTTCCTCCAAATTTTGCCTCGTCAGTCACTCAGAAGCAACAATCTGCTCCTGTAATGCTGAAAAACAAGCCCAGCAAAGCTCAGCCGACACAAGTTTGCCCAAAGCCCTGGGCAGCTCTGCTGCATTGCAGCGAAGGGGAGCAAAAAGGGGGAGCTTTGTTTCAAACACGTGTCATAGATGTAGCATGGGAGGAACACGCCTGGACACAAACTCAAGGGGAAACATCTGCACACGTTTTCTGGGGAAACTGGGTGATGCCGTTGGCCTCGAGGTCGGTCACTTTGATCCTCTTCCATGAATAAACACGATAAACTCGGCGAGGCACCAGGGCTACAGAGCAGAGCCCACTGCAGATGTAGGGGCAGTCACTTTAAAGCCATACAGATGGGGAGGCAGGACCTCTGTCACCAAGGACATTGACCAAAGCAACACAGGGTTTCCAAACTTTTGTGCTACCAAAGCTGCAGCAGAAACATGAGACTGCCGTAAAAAGACAGAAATAAAGCACATTCCCCACTGCTTAATGGAACAACTTCTGAACTCTGCATGTAAGCCAGGATGTGTTTGTGTTTTGTATATTTTTTTCCTTGTACATTCATAAATTCAGGCAGAATCCCCAAATTACTCCTCTGTTCCCCAGGAATTAGCAGGGACTGCACTTGGAAAAAAAACCCCACAACAATCCAGTGGGATTAGGTGATAAGATTTCATCTGGAGTGGTGATGATTTTCTCTTTATTATAAGAGGCCCAATGATCATTTCCCCCTTGCTTGAGAAGAGAAAAAGGACAGTGATTTTCATCACTCTGCCTCCCAGAGTGTCTTACCTCCTTGTTGGAAACGCCATTCCCAAAAAAACCCACATGACTTCAATGTGGGTTGGATTTTGAAAGGCAGCAATCCCACCGCTGGATCCACATGGACACAAGTGGAGCACTAGAGCAGAGGAATTTAACAGGCTTAAAAACATGATTATTTTTATATCATATTACATGATCCTTATTTATTTATCAACCATTTAAGATCGTGAAGTCATGTTCAGTACAAAATCTGCTACTCCAGCTTGACCAAAGAAAATCTTTTACTTATATTGGTGTATATGGGGGACATATGGGTGCATTACTCCAGGGAAAGGAAATGTCCCACTCCATCTAATCCAAGAACCTCTCTCACAATGATTTAGTTCGGCTGCATCCTTATTTTGGATGAAATTTTTACATAAAGCTCGTTTAAAATAGACCAAATCATCTTTTTTGATAAATACACCTGCAAAAAAAAAAAAAAAGAAGTCTGAATCTCTAAACCTACGATGGCCGTGAATATTTTCTAAATCTTTGGACTTTGGCAGGCTATAGTGGATAAGTGTTCCTCCCCCAACATTAAGGCCTGACTGTGCAGACCCTGTGTACCAGAAGTGCAAAGGAATTCAGAAGTGGCACAACTCGGAGTCTTTCCATGTCTTATCCTCATGGATTATGTCAGTGAGGAACAAGGAGGTTTGATTTAGTTCCCTCAGTGCCTTTAACTTCTACCTGCAAATGAACAGAATCACTTGCTTGGAAGCCAGTGTTTATTAGAGTCACAGACTGTCTGAGATGGAAGAGACACTCAAGGATCCTCCAGACCAGCTCCTGGCCCTTCACAGACATCCCAGCAATCCCATCCTGTCCATGAGAGTATCATCCAAACCCTCCTGGAGCTCTGGCAGCCTTGGGGCCGTGCCCACTGCCCTGGGGAGCCTGGGCAGTGCCCACCACCCTCTGGGGGAAGAACCTTTCCCTGAGATCCACCCTAAACAAGTTTCCTACTACCCAACATCTGAAAAGGAGCCTGTGTAACCTCCACACCCCCCAAGAAACATCAGCTTGGACGAGTGCAGTGCAATCTGGTCCCCAAATTGCCATGCTGAAAACAAGACCTTGGGCAGCGCCTCCACCTGCCCACTGTGTCCTCAGGTGTGCGCAGAGCTGGCTTTGGCTCTGCTCACAGGAAGGTTGTTCTCTAAATACACGGAGGGAAGAGAAGCTAAAAAAGGCAATAAATGCTTTATCCCCTGTCAAATAATAATAGATAAAAACAGTCTTTTTCACAGGAAAAAATGTCTTCATCCAGAAATTCCCTCTGCTCTGCATGGATTCATCCCAGCATCAGTGAAATGCCACCAGCAGTCAGCATAGACACAGAAGCTGCGTGTAGGTCGGGGCGTAAGCCTGAGCGTAAAGCTAAAAGAGAAAACTTTCAGCCTGTAGAGAATCCAGCACATTTCATGTGGAAACAAGGAGAAAATGGAGGGGAAAAAGAAAAGGCAAAAAGGATTCCCTCTGAAGTTGCCAGAACCCAAGCACAGGACCCCTGTGGTGTCCACCTTTGCACGTTGTGGCAATGAAATAGAAGCTGACAAAGTCTCCTAAAGGTGAATCTGAGCACATCAGCCACCAGGAATCTGGCATTACACCTCAAGAAAGGGCTTTTACTTTGCAGGTGGGTCCCGCACGTTGCTCAGTAGGTCACGGTCATTATGTTTCAGGTCAGCAGCCTGATGAGGAGTTGCCCTGCCAGGTGAAGGAATGCCAGATGGTTTTTTTTTTTCCCTACCTAACACATTATGAAAGCTGAAAGACAAGCATTTGGAGCTGTCTCGGGTTGTTGAGAGTTTGTGGGATAAACAGGACTAAACATGCCACGCAGTCTGAGAGCAAACCCCAGCAAAGTGAGCTCTGTACCAAGCAATGCCATTTTCCCACTCTTCTAACACATTCTGACAGTTATTGTTTGACACAGCCTGGCAGCGTATGAAAAGGTCTGTTCTCTAAACAAGACCTCACTTAATTGTTTCCCAGCATCTCCTTTTCTGTTTCATAAGTAGAGGCAGCTCCCACATTTTTTTTCCTGCCAAAGGAAGAAGACATTGGAATAAGGCCTCCCAGAGATACCCAGGGAAATACTGGACAATCCTTGCCCTGCAAGTATTGTAAGCAAAGGGCTCCAAATGTGGTGTGCAGGCTTTGTGGTGATGGGAAGAACTACTGAAATTTGGAAAGTGAGAAGAAATCAGTCTGGGGAGAATCAGGGGTGGGTTTCTGAGGCTGAACTCAAGTTCAGCTGGTGAGTACTTGGCAAAAATATTAATAGCCAAAGACTTAAAAATTTATACCTTCTGCTCCTTCTCCTTCTTCTTATTCCTCTGGTAAAATTTTTACATTTTTGTCAAACATTTTTTAAGCGCTTATTCTATTTGTTTGTGAGCCTGTCCATCTGTTTCCCTCACTTTCTCCCCTTGAGTGGAGGGTTGAGAAGCTGGCAAAGAGATAGACTCCAGATGTTAGGGGGGGAAAAAAAAGAAGGAAAAAAAAAATCCCAAGACCTGATCCCAACCGCGAATGTTCTGAATCAATGGGCTCCATAGTCTAAGAGCCCACAGAGCCCTGCTCTGTCTAACAAAGGCATTATCTGTGCCAGGAGTGATCCTGCCCGACTGTATTTGTGCTCCAAGCTTATTCATATTCAGAGGAAGTGCCCTGGGTCGGGGAGTGTTCAGCTCCATAACCCCGGGGTCAGCTTTAATTGCTCTAAAAGGTGGCACATGGCAATGAATGAGCTCTAATGATTTAGATAGTATCTATTTCACATCAAGAAGTTTCCACTCTGAGCAGACCCTAATCGAAAGTAATCTGAAAATTAGGGAAAATAAAAACCATGCCCACAATGACCTAAATGCCTATTTCCTTGAATTTTATGCCCTAAATAACCTCATTCCTGGGAAGTTTAATTTTTCCCTTCTGCTAAATACGCAATTGCCTGGGAGAAATGATTGGTCACAATCAAGCTTTTTAAAGCTGCAACTGTTAAAATATTATCGTTCTACTAAGAATTTTGGAGGGGAAAGCAGCCAGTGTAGAAGGAGGAAGAGAATATCCCCAGGCTGTCAGGGCAAATGTCCATGGGAACTCTGAGCACTCAGTACCGCTTTCACTTTAATCTATATGCATGTTTACATTTTATATGTGATTTACATATTTATATATTTATGTGTATAGTGGGTTTTACATGTATATGTGTATATATACACACATGGTGTGCATATATATGTATGCTCTTTGTGTATATGTATTTAGGTGTATATACTTACATATTTTTATATATATATTTAGGTATGAGACTCGTAGCATCCTTAGTTTCCCCTCCTGCTTCCACAAACAAATAATGAACTATCTTTTCAAGAGAAAAAGGTGATTCATTCTCAGCATCAAAGAGGAAGAGTGAAAGCCAAAGGAGAAGCCAATGTGCACATGCAGCTGGTGCTGGTGGGTGTCCCTGTTGGGAACAACGTGCCCATGTCCACGTGTCCCTGAGCCCCCATCCTCTCGGCACATTCCTCATGTCCTCTGTGCCTTTGCACCTTTAGTCAGACCACGGATTGCGTGGACTGTGGAGCCAGCCAAAGGCTGTTGTGTGTCCCCGGCCAGAATCCAGAATGGCCAGGGTTGGGAGAGACCACTGAGGTCACCCAGTGCACCCTCCCCGCTGGAGCAGGACATGCCAGAGCTCCTCACTCAGGGCTGGGTCCAGACTGTTTTTGAATGCAGGGACAACTCCCTGGGGAGGAGCAGAGGAGGGGCAGGCACTGATCTCTGCTCTGTGGGACCAGGGACAGCCCCCAGGGAAGGGCTGGAGCTGTGTCAGGGCAGGGTCAGGTGGGATCTCAGGAGAAGGTTCTTCCCCCAGAGGGTGGTGGGCACTGCCCAGGCTCCCCAGGGCAGTGGGCACGGCCCCAAGGCTGCCAGAGCTCCAGGAGGGTTTGGATGATGCTCTGGGGCACAGGGGGTGACTCCTGGGGATGGTTCTGTGCAGGGCTGAGGGTTGGACTGGATGATCCCTGTGGGTCCCTTCCAACCCAGCGTTCTGTGATCCTGATTCTGTAAATATCTCCAGTGAAGAAGACTCCACACCCTCTCTGGGAAGTCTCTTCAATGCTCAGTCACTGCACAGGAAAGAAGTTCTTCCCCACGTTCAGGTGGAACTTCTTGTGCATCACTTTGTGCCCATTCCCTCTTGTCCTCTTGCTGGGCACCGCTGAGCAGAGCCTGGCCCAGCCTCTGGCACCTTCCCTCAGTTACTTATATACATGGATAAGATCCCCAATGGGGATATTAATATATTTTTGATAATTTCCTCATGTTTGCTGAAAAGATGCTGAAGGCTTCTCAGCTGCCTACACCATTTAAGGAACATTCTGCCTTAGTACATTGTTGCTTCAGTCAATTATTTTTCTCTACCATATTTTCCTTTCCTTACTTCATTCATAATATCCCTTCCTATCACCCCCTTGTTGTTATTCCAGGGGTGACACTTGAGGACCTCATGAAATTAATTTTAAGGAAACAGCCCTGTGTGTGGTTTGTGTGTTTTAAGGGTCTCTTCACTGGTGTGTGAAGACCTGGATAAATATTGCAAATATACAAGTTAGACCGGTGATTTTCAAACTGCTGTTCTCAGATTGTGGGGTCCAAGGAATATTTGCAATAAATCCATGAGAAATAAGTTTGAAAACTCCTAAGCAAAAAGGAAAACGTCAACTTTCCAAAGCAAGTCTCTCTAATTGTCTGGACCTCGGTTTTCTTGGTAGGAGCAAATGATGCCAGGTGTTTAAGAAGGGGTTTTTTTCTTTCATATAACCCAACTGCACTGAGAAGGTTCTAAGGAAGGTCACACATGACTTCTCAGACGTGCTCAGGTAACCATGGCACATCAGTCGCCCCCGACCCAACCGGGTGCCAGCAGGACCAGCACAGCCACAGGTTTTCCCAATGCCTTGTTGTCCGTCAGATAAAATCCCCCAGGCTGACCCCATGGGACGTTCTGTGCCCTCAGTAACTGTGCAGTGCCTAAATTTGGGCTGGGAAACCCCAGGCAGGAACACGTTAACCCTCTAGCCAGGCACACAGACCTCCACCCCTCACTGCAGGGGCTGTGGGATGTGGTTTGCAAGCAATTAACATATTGAAGTATTTGTTTGGAAAAGCGAGTGATTTCTTTATGACCTTGAGCCATCAAAGACTAAGTACGCAATTAGTTTTAGCTGCGGCGAGGCATTTAAAGTCGAGCATGTGTTTTAGGGCTTTGATAAATCAGGGCAGAGCAGGAACAAATTTGAAAATAAAAAAATATACAGAAAGCGGAGGGGAAAACCATTCCAGGCTGCAGCCCTGCCATTTTTACAGGTTACTCACATTACACAGAGCTTTTGCTTGACAACAGGATCGTGCACCCCAGCGATGTGACTGTGGGTGAAGCTACACATGCTCTGCCCTGCCCCAGCACAGCCCAGAGCAGTGCGATTTGGTGTAGGAGGAGCTGAAAAAGGAGAAACCTAATTTGTGTTGCCTTCGGGTACAGGTAGAGCAGCGTCTGGTTTAAATTTGAATATTAATGTCAGCAGAAGAAAATTATAATCATAAAGGTGGTTATAACCCTATGACCAGTATGGAACAGGCACAGGTTGCCCAGGGAAGCTGTGGCTGCCCCATCCCTGGAAGTGTCCAAGGCCAGGTTGGACGGGGCTTGGAGCAACCTGGGCTGGTGGAAGGTGTCCCTGCCCATGGCAGGGGTTGAATTAGGTGGCCCTTAAAGGTTCCTTCCAACCCAAACCATTCTGTGATGATTCTATTACTATCACCATTACTGTCTTCAAGGGCACTATAGTAACTTAGAACTTTCCTAAGAGAATTTCATGGTTATTCATTCTCAAATTAGTAAGATTTAAACTTTCAGTGCTTTGTCCAGAAGGCCCAGCCATGGGGAGAATGGTAGCAATGACTCATGTGCTAAACTGAAAAGGTTTTGCAAGTCTCTGTGGGGACACTGAAGATCCAGAAATGGGAAATGTGTGGAGCATTCTGGCTGATTTCTGGGGGCAAACTAAGGGGACAGACACAGCGATCAACCCCGTGCCCAGCAGCGTGCTCTGGGCACAGTGCTCTTATTTCAGTGGTATTTCATAATTTTCTTGTAGTCTTTTGTCACGTTGAATTTTACACTAGTTGCTGTTTCTCCTCGTCTGTGTAATATCTTGGTGGTGTTGGTGATTCCTTTATGCCTTTTCTAGTATGAAGCCTTAGGGAAGCACCAATGCAAGAGAAACAAAACCTCTAGGGGTGAAAGACTTCTCTTTCTAAAAAGGTAAAAATTTAGCAGACAGTTTGAGGGGCCAGAGAGGCAAATGCCTCTGTCTGTGTGACATGACACTCCTGTGTCTGGATGTCTGTCCTACAGACTGTGGATCATCTGTCCCTGCGTGGGGAGGATCCTCCTGGTGCACATGGTGTGACCTGTGACACCAAGGAGTGGAAACTGGGGCTCTCCAACCACCGCCCGTGTTAAAATGTCCCTTTCCATCTTCCTCTGCCTCCATTCAGGCATCCTGTTGCAAAATGTGGACATTTTAAACTCTAACGTGCCTTTGCTGAGCTATTGATCCTGATTGTGCCTGAGACTTGAGAGTTTCCCAAATACAATAAGTGTGTTTACATGCAGTAGTCAGAGAGGAAATTACATGTGAAAGCACTCAATAAGGAGATGGTATTTTGTTGCAATTATCCATAAGCCTTGTGTTTACATGGGGTTTTTAAGGGGAATTCAAAGCATATCTCCTTTTTGTGATGCATCAACAAGCATATCAAATGATTGTTCAAAAAGCTTGTGCTTCGTGCAAAAATAGAAACCAAATGGCTGAGTCATTTCCAAGAGAAAAAAAACCAACCTGCTACAGCAATTCCATGGTCTATTTAAAACTCCTTTATAAAACCTTTTAAATAATAAAACTCTACACTCCCAATTAAAAAAACCTACTGGCTCTTTTGGGTTCATGTTTCTAAACATTAGACATCGTAGGGCCATTACAGGGACGGCATTTTCCCCCCTCTAAAGGTCGTGTGTTCCACTCTTTCTCTTCTGCAGTTGCTCCTCAGGCTTGACCCTTTCCTTGATGTGTTTATGGTCCCATAGGACATCCCATGTCCCTCATCCTGGACACTGCCTGGGAAGGGGCAGAGTGTCCTGGAAACAATTTTCTATCGCGGCAGTTGAAGGAGAAAGATAAGCAGGAGGATGAGAAAAAGNAAATCTTCAGCTAAGCAGGAAATGTCTCCTTTGGGAAGGAGTGAAAGCGAAATGGGCTGAGAGCTAAGCCATTCAGATTAGCACTTTTTTTTTGCTTTGTTTTTGTTTGTCTGTGAGCAATGTAATGAACGAATACTCTTTAATTAAAACCTCCTTTGTCACATTAACTGCTTTTTTGGTGGTCACTCCAAACTCTCTTTCAAGCATCACACTGAGCCTTGGGTAGTCACAGGCTACACTCAAAGGACACGTTAAACCTTTGGGTTCCCATTACAGAGAGCCTTGAGAAAAGCTCTCTTCTTCCCGACCAGAAAGGTTTGGTAATTTAGCCTCAAAACAAACAAGTTAAACACATTACAAACTCAACCCATGATCTCTGCACTCCCATTACAGCAGCACGCCAGCCAGCACCACGTGTAAACAGGAGGGTTGGCTCGTGCTCTGTGCTGTAAACAGGATGTGCTGTGCTGCACCTCTGCTCTCCGTGCAGCCCCCTCAGTGGGCTGGACACGGGTGGGGGGCGGCTCTCTGAGTGGGAACACGTGGCATTAGGTGCCTTTAATCGCTTCCGTGGGGCTGAGCTGGTTGCCAGGTTTGTAGCTGTGCACGAGCAAGCTGGGCTCTGAAACATCTGCCTGTGCAGGGCTGGGTTTGCAGGTGCTCCCTCAGGTGTCTGTGTATCCCTGCTGAGCTCGGGAAGGACACCCTTAGCACAGCCTGGTCTCTTCCCAACCCCTTTCCTGGTCTCCTAGGAACTGGCGTGGGAAGGTGAGCCACGAGGTCTGGGGGACTGTTCCCGCTGGCCCCCTGGACGTGGTCTGTGGGCAGTGGAGCACGTGGGACTGGAGCTCTTTTGGGGCAGGAAGGGCAATGGAAGCTCCTGCAGGTGACCCCACCTGAGGACAGTGCCCACACCACTGCCAGGCTTTGCCAGGCTCAGGCTCTGAGCACCTCTGGGAACGGGCCCCTGTCTGAGCAGGGTGGGCAGCCCACGATGCTCTCCTGGCCCTCTGAGCTTCACAAGCATTTTCCTTTCTTCCCAAGTGCTTTTCTAAAGCCAACTGGAGGCCAGGCACACACACAAGTAATCAGCATCAGGCAGAAATTGGAGAGAAAATCCAAGGAGTGCTCACCTGGGGACGTGCACTTCTATTACAAAAAAAAAAAAAAAAAATCATTGAATAGAATTAGTTTATATCTTCACCATGAAGATATAAATCAGACTTTGCACCGACAGCTGCTGCAAGCAGATGAGGAGCTCTCACTCTTCCAGGTCTCATGTTTCACTTAAACATCCACAGTGCTGAGATGTCAGTCCCCAGATTTCCAGCCCACATCCCATTTTTTTACTCCACCTCTTTCCTTGGAGGTACCAGTGCTGGCCACCACCAAGCCAAGCAAGGTACCACACTCCACACTCCCTGGTTCTATTAATCAGAGGAAACTCTTGTGATTTAAGTCTGGCATGTGGTTCTTTGTTTAATGCTGTTTAATGGGAGTTGCTTTACTCATGTGCTTGTGTACACACATTTTTTGCCATATTTTTCCAATTACTTCCCTCGAGCCAATCACACTCAAATGGAGCTCTGAGTCTGGACTGGTGGCTGCTCAGGGCACACAGACTCCTTGCACGCACTTGAAATATGCTGAAATCTGTTATTGATGGAGCCACATGGTTGGTAATTTTCTTTTGCGAGGGAAGATTTAGAGGCCTGGCTGTTTAGATAATGAGGAACTCCCTTGTAGTCCCACATCCCAAGCCACATTTCCCCTGCTGAGCACTGGGAGATTCCTCCTGGATGGCTCAGTGACCTGTTTGTGGATGCTGACACCTCCACCTGAGGGAGGCACAGCTGGCAGCGTAAGCCAAGGCCTGGCTGCACTTCCTAGAGGTGACACCGTGCCATCTACTATCTCACCTGGAACCCATGGCAAAGGGCAAGTCACCCAGGCAGTCTGGGAGCATCTGCTGGGATGGAAAGGTTGTTTCTGGAGTCACTTCAGCATCCCTGAGCTCCTGAGAAAGTGCCCAGTGGAGGTGTCTATCCGTAGCTAAACACCTGCAGAAGGTGGCAGAGCAATGACCATGGGAGGCTGAGGTAAGGAGCAGATATCTGTGGGTGGAGACAGAAAGTTGTCCCCAGATCCATTATTTATGTTTTCCTTCCTTCCTTTCCTCTTCCCTTTTCCCCAACAGATACCCAAGCTCAGTATAAACTACCCAGGAGAAATTTCTCCTCTTCTTAGTCATCTCTAGGCTCATTTTCATTCACTCAGTGTAGAGGGGGCTGCGGTGGGGCTGACAAGTGTGACCTCATCCATCCCACCCCAACCTGCTGGCCAAGTGGTATCGGAACGCTGAGCACCTGCTCCTCTTTGAACCTGACATGAACAGAAACGTGTCCAAAATAGCCGTGATCTCCAAGGGAGGAACATTTCCCTCATTAGTTTCAGGTTTACACCTTTCAGATTCAATCAGAGGAAGCATTTCTGCTTCTTAAGCCCAGACTTTTGTGATCCTCCTCTTCCTTCAGAGGTGGTCAATTCCAAGCGTCCAGGAGCCTGCTGCTGATGCTGTGGAGAAAGGGCCTTAGCAAGTACTTGGCAGCGTTGTTTCTAGAAGAACTTCATGCCAGTAGCTTCCACTTTTAATTTTTGGCAGTCAAAAGGATCCTTTCCCTGGCAGTTTTTAGAACTCTGCCCGCTTGCCCAGGGACAGATACCACGCGCACTGGTGGGGTGCCGAGGGGTGACTGCACAGTGGAAAGGCATTAAAAGCCTTCTCCCTACCAAAAAAAGCCCATCTGACTGTGGCCTGGCGTTCAGGTCATCACTGGGGTCCCCTCGGGTTTGGCTCTAGGGCCGTGCTGGGCACAGCCTGGCTGCTGTCCTGCCGTTCCTCGTGGACACGGGGACCACACTCTCTCCTGCTGGGGTTCTTCTTTTCCAAACTCCATCCTCACAAAAAGCACAGACGTGATGTGTTCCAGCCTTTCACATCCCCCAAACCCCCCAAAACCCGGTGCCATGTGCCAGGCTTAGGTTAGCACCCCGGTTTTCCACACTGCCAGAGTTCCAGGAACAGAATTGTGATGGTCAAAGCAAGCTGCTCAGCCCATGCCATGTTTGCCTGCAAGGAAGTGGGATGTTTATGTTTATTCCAATTGATCCTGATGTATGACACTTTTGTTCCATTTAGCAGCTGTTTGGCCCATTTTATACCGCAAGAGGAGATTAAGATCCAAAGTACATCGGGCTGTGTTATGAGTAACAGCCGTTTAATAGCAATAACAATGAATAACAATTTGAAGTTTGGCTTTTAGCTATTATTATGTCTAAGGTTAGTTTGTTTTTCCTACAAATAAATACATATCTATATATAAAATATATCGATATATATTAAACGGATATACCTAAGGACAAAGCAATGTGTTTCCGGACAAAACCTCCGACTGTTCTAGATTTCTCAACCGAGTCATTCCGCAAAATAACGTTTGGGAAGGAGTGCAATGTGTGTGGTGAATCCATAGGTAAATCCCAGCCCAGGACTCCCACCACAGAGCCGTGCAGAAGGGCTGCAGCCAAACCCATCACCCAGGGATCCGTCGGACACAAACAAACTGGCAGGAAGGATCAGCATGCTTTTCCAGAAGGAATGGCACTGTGTCCTGCCAGCCTGCCTGAAGGACATGGAATTATCTCACAGGGTGCTGGCAAAAGTGACACTCCAATGGAGAGCAAACCTTCCACGAGCAGCAGAATGACACTTCTCCCTGTTGGAATTCCTGTATGGACAATGCGTTATTCCTGTCCCTGCTCACCTCCAGTGCCTGAGCCTTGGGAAAGGGACCCGGGCCAAGGTTTATCTCATCCAGCACAGTGTGTAATTAGGGAAAGATGCCTGGATTCGAGGACTGCGGGCCCAGAACGGGCTGTTTATTTACAGAATGGGCTGTGCAAATCCGTGCTGTGCACAGGATTGCAGTGACTTCCCGGGACAGGCGTGTGCGTGGGAAGTGCCTCATCCAGCTGAGCAGCCCCTGACCATTTGGGGCCACGAGGGAGACAGTTTTCAGAAAGAAATCTGCATAAAAATAAACTACTGCTGACAAAATAACTATAATAGAGTCAGGTCCCTTTTTGTTATTGACTATGCAATGAAAAAGGGTTGAAAATACAGCTTGAAATGATAGAATCACAGAATGGTTTGGGTGGGAAGGGACCTCAAAGAGCATCTCATCTCATCCCATCCCCTGCCATGGGCAGGGACACCTTCCACCAGCCCAGGTCGCTCCAAGCCCCGTCCAACCCGGCCTTGGACACTCCCAGGGATCCAGGGGCAGCCACAGCTTCTCTGGGCACCCTGTGCCAGGGCCTGCCCACCCTCACAGGGAAGAATTCCTTCCTAAATGTGAGACAACCTTTTATTTTGTACAAATAGTCTAAAATTAGACAATATAGAGAAGAGTAAAGCATATGACAATTACATTTCAAATGACTGGTTAAATCCAAAGGAAAAAATCCTGGGTTCTTATCCTGTCTGACAGGTGGCTTACTTCTGATCCCACATCTTAATCTTTGCAGTCATGTTTTCTTTCAGAGTCAGTTATTCTGTTCTAAAAGGAGGTCGTGTTATAAGGACAATGTATTATGAAGCACAGAGCACATCGCTGGGAAATAAAATATTTTTAAAAACAGAATTTCAGGATCAGTTTGTTGACCTGGTGACACAGGAAGACTTGTCAGAGGTTTGGGAGCTTGGGGTTGGGTAGTTTTTCTTTATTTGCTGTATTTCCAATGCATGGAAATGGGCACAAGTGATGAGCTACAAGCAGATCTGTTAATCACATCCCAAACCTACCTCTCGCCACCTTCTCTGAAGTGTCACACGTGGCAGGGACAGTGCACTCAGGGTGGACACAGCTGTGAGTGCTGCTGGAGTGGGCTGGCCTGGAGCACGAGAATGGATGAACCACAGAGTCACAAAATGGTTTGAGTTGGAAGGGACCTTAAAGTTCATGTTGTTCCAACCCCCTGCCATGGGCAGGGACACCTTCTACCAGCCCAGGTTGCTCCAAGCCCCGTCCAGCCTGGCCTTGAATGCTTCCAGGGATGGGGCAGCCACAGCTTCTCTGGGCACCCTGTGCCAGGGTTTCATCACCCTCGAAGGGAAGAATTTCTTCCTAATGTCCAGCCATCTGGAAGGGCTCCACGTTGCATGGTTGTGCTGCAGGTTCGCACAGTTCCATGGCACTGCAGGAATATCCTTCATTTTCGCATCATTTAATAGTCATCAGCCAGAAATTCCTGGGGTGAGACACTTTGTAGAGGCTCCTTCCTTGCTGAGCAGTTGCTCTGCATCCCCTCCCAGCTGAGCACTATTCTGTACCCCGTCCCTGTCCCTCCTCCTGTCTGTGGCCAGAAAATGCCCCTGCAAAGGGGCACATGCTGTAGGGCACAACCACCCTATGTGCCCTTTCGGGGGGCACAGCAGCAGGACTGTGAAGCTGCTGGTGGGGGGTGATGTGGCCAGAACCCACCTCCAGCAGTAATTCTCATCCTGCTCTGTCCCTACCAGAACAAAAACCCCTGCCAAGCACAACTGGAAGCAGATGCTCTTGGGCTTACAGTCAGTCCTCCAAATCCCAAGGATCTCCTTTTGCGGCCATGGAAAGAGGCATGTCAGCAGCTCACCAGCCTTTTCGTCCAGTGCAAGGTAAGTATGAATCAAAAAACCACTTGCTGCCCAAGTTTTGCAGATTTATTTCTCCCCCTGCTCCTCATTTAGCAAACCAAGGTTGTTAAAACTCGTGGAAATATTTCACAAGGCTCTTGTTGGGTAGTGATGGAGTTGGTGAATAAGACTGATAAATGAGGGAGGGCAGAGCTGGCCTAGGCAGGGCAAGGCTGCTTTGCCATCGAGTTTGGCGGGGTGCAGGGTTATCCATCCTTGCCAAAGCAGAGGAGGTGGGGGAGATCAACTGTGGCTTTTTTTTTCCAGGGCCTGCCCACCCTCACAGGGAAGACAATAGGAACTTCTCTGTTGCAAGGATGACTTTGGTCAGGGTGAGGTTTGTACGAATCCAGAGGTCCTACCTGAAACACACCCAGCAGGGCTCTGGAGGGAATAACAGCATAAGAGAGCATCAGGAGCGTAATGGAAACAGGACAGCGATGAGGATGGCAGTGCGATATGGGGCTTTGAGAAGCATCAGCAGGACTGAGTCACTGCGGGAGATAAACAGTCCCCATGTGATGCTGTTTCCTCTCAAATGCTGCTGCAACCAGCACAAACATACTGAAAACCAACAGCAGTTTCTTCACCGCAGTTGATTGCTTTGCCTGCGTCTATTTAATTCCCCATTTGGCTTCAAGCACTGGACAAACTCTAGCCTTAATATTCTCCTTGTTTTAAACAACAAATACTCATTAAAGAAGTGTTTGGACAAATCTCTCAGGCACATGGTGGGATCTTTGGGGTGTCCTGTGCAGGACCAGGAGCTGGACCCCTTGTGGGTCCCTCCCAGCTCAGGATATTGTGTGACTTTATGGCTTCTTCTGTTCCTCACATCGCATTTGTGTCATTGCTCAGAAAATGGAGAATCACGACATTCTTGGTGATTCAGAGTTTCTCCCCACTGCACATAGCTCAGACAGAAAGCCATGACCTTTGGGGTCACACGTCACTTTCTTTTTGGACCTTCGTGGCAAGTGCTGGAAGTTGGTGGCCCAAAGAGCCACCAGCACCTTCCTGAAGCACCCCTGGATCAGGGTGGGTTGTAGCTGGAGATTTAGAAAAGCATTAGAAAGCATCATGGATTAAATCTGCCTCAGGTTAGAGGGGGAAAAAGTCACTCCAAGGTGGTTTTCAAACGTCTTTGTGACAGACAAGCCACAATAGAAGCATCTGACAGGGAAACAGCGCCTTGGAGAAACCAAGGTGTGTGGCTGGGGAGGAAGAAAAGTTCCCTTTGTCTCAAGAGCAGCAAAGTCACTGAATGCGATGAAGGTTTAATCCCTGCAGATGGTCTTTAGCCACAGCATCTTTATTCTCTCCTCACCAGCATCTGTCGAAGAGTTGTCATCGCTGCTCATGCCAAAAGCCAGGCAGGAACAATTTGTGTAAGCCCAGCTGAAGATAAGGAGCTGGTTAATGGTGACACTCCCTGTCAGCAGCCACGCACACTCAGCCCTGACAGCTCCCTTTCAGTGGGCTGGAGAGGTGTTATCCACAGGGACGGGGCCCCACGGGGGGAATGTGGGCAACAAAAGGCCCACACAAAGGGAGCACTTTGGGGCTGAAGCGTGTCTGGCTCCCCCAGGCTTCCGAGGGGCCACACAGGGACGGGCGGGCGAGTCCTTCGCTCTAATTAATATTTCATTCTCAGAGCGAGTTATCCCTGGGGAGGAGTTAAGGGTTTGCACATTTCGAGGCAAAGTACTGAGACTGGTGAGGTCGAATTAAGAAAATATGTTGAAAGGAGCTGCTGCAGACTTAACCCTGGGCAAGGGACATGTAAACCACACAGCATTAGTGCACTTTCAATCATATAACTTGTTCTATGTCCTATTTTAAGGTCTGCTCCAATAAATTTACACATAAGTGCTGCTAGGAAACCTTCACCCCTTCTTCCCTTTCTGTCTCCTCTGGACTGAGGCATCTGATATTCCATCTTGTGCAGAAGGGTTGTTTTCCAAACCAAGCCACCAAATATGTTTTATGACAGCAATAAAATGAAGTGGCTGTGGGCTGGAACTGCTGAGTTCAGCAAAGAAAGGGGGAAAAGTAGTCAGTGGAGGTGAGTTTCTGCTGGCATCAGGAGCAAGGAGGCTGAATACAGCAGGCTGGTGGGTCACCCAGGCTCCAGGGCAAAGGGCTGGGGGCACACGGGCTAGGGATATATGGATGTGAAAGACTGGGCACTGCAACCCCGGAATCCCATCAGTCATTACCAGCAAGGTACAAGCACCTAAAGGAAGACCCTGTGTCACTCATGACAGGCCTCCTCTCTAGGGTTCTTTATCCAAGGGAATGGGAAAAGAAAGGCAAAACAGGCAGCAGTGATTCCTCTAAACTTCCAAAGCAAGCCACTGGCCAAGCTGGGAATGTCCCCAGCTCTCAGCCTGACAGTTGGGAGCACAGCAACAAATGCCCACCCTGGGTCTGATCTCAGAGCCCACCTGAGTGGCTGGAGGTGGCCAAAGGGATGCTGCTCCCCAGGACTGAGCAGGACAGGGATGGCCTGCAAGCCTGGGTTTGTTGGAGCACCATGTCAAAGCTGAGCTCTTCATCCAGAGTTTCCTCCTTCTCTTCGCCCCAGGCTATTGTCAGGCAGCAGTCCCTTAATCCAGCTGTAATTCTTCAGGATACAGCTTGCCCAAGAGAGCCAAGTAATTACAGATCTCAGACTGGTGAACCGGAGAACAGCAAGAAAAATGATGCCACGGTGTGCTGAGTGGTTTACCTGTGAGCTTATCAGGTGCAATTTAGTGAAAGCCCTCCCTGGCTGGGCACAGAAAGAGGGAGAGGCACTTAGCCTGTCTAATGGCTCCTGGGACATTGATTCAGCTTTGGGAAAGGTTCATTTGTTTCCCCCCCTCACAAATGCAGGGAAAACAAATCCTGTCTGGGAGCAGTGGTCTCTGTAGGGTGAAGTGGACCAAGAACAAACATAGAGTCTGTGCTGCCTTCCTGACAGAGCCACCACCATTAATTGGCCCTGCACATCCACATGGTTCTCACGGACAGCAACAAGGGGAAGGTCTTCATGAAGGGACACTGGGTTTCGTGTGACCATGAAGCAACATCTGCAAAAGAGATGTGGCCACAGCAGAGGTCTGGCCCACGGTGCCCACGGCCCAGCTAATGAGTGAGAAATGAGTGATGAACACTGTCACAGTCCAGCCTCACGGCCAAGAGGGAACAGAGGATGCCCTGGTGACCTCAGGAAGAAAGGGTTTCCCTTGGGCTGCCAAAGAGAGCTCTTCAAACTGTAAATGGAGGAGCAGTGTAAACACAAAGCCTTTCAAGATGTGTCATCTAATTGACTCCTAAGTGACTGCCAATTATTAATTTGGTTGAGTTGAAGGTGAGAGGAAGGCTCATGGTCACACAGGGTCTGCAAACACCTGCCAGGGTGTGATGGGGTGAGGCAAGGAGTGAGCCAGGAGCAGGCTGAGCCAGCCAAGGAGGTGCCAGCCCCAGGCTGATCCCTGCCTCTCCCTGGGCAGTGCGGGGTGGAGCTCGAGGTACAGTGAGCTGGGGGACAGAAGAATGCGAAGTTTGACAGGAGAGTGACCTAAAAATGAGCCTCAAAGTGCATCTTCCCAACCAGCTGGAAACAGAAGGAAATCTTTTTAAGAGAAGAGGAGAAGCAGGCTTTCTCTTGTGATACACAGAGAAAAAACTTCAAAACAGTTTACACAGACGCTGTGATCCTGCAGGGTGGGCACTCCAGATCCATGGCAGATGGTAATGGAAAGAACGGCGCTGGCAGCGTGGGATGGCATCGAGCCACTGCTGGAAGTGACAGTGCAGGAGAGCCTGCCCCAGCCAGGGATGAGGGATGAACGTGGGGTCTGTGAGATTAACGTGCAGCTGGGCCAAATGTCTGGGTTTGAGTGATTCTTGTCAGTTTAAAGACAGAAACAGCAGAAACACAAATGTTGTGAGTAATCATTTACTGGGAGCAGCCAAAAGTCTCTCCACATACGAGTGTAGAGAAAACCCTTCCCTGGCCAGGGTATCCTTTGTATATGTAGCAGTACATTTATGAATTACCAGTCACTGTAAAAGTAAATCCTAAGACCATGCATGGGGAATGCCAGGATCAAGCTACAGCCCCCCATCAGCTGTTGTGGAAGTGTATAAGGGAAGGGCATGGACTGCATGGGGACACAGGGCAAGGGAAAACTCACTGAAGGCAAAGGGAGCAGGGGCAACCTGGAAACTAGGCAAGAGATTTGAAGTGACTGGACAGAATCATGGCCTGAGGAATGACTTGTCTTGTGTCTTCTTCCTGGAGAGATGGCTGAAAAGCCAAGATACACCAGCAGTAAAATGTTAAGCAGCCCCCAGCAGCCCAAGAAGCCAACAAGGCAGTCCCTGCTGAAGCGCCATCATGGAAATGGTTGCCCATAGTGGGCACTGGCTGCTCACTGCAGAGGGGTTGGACTAGGTGACCTTTAAAAGGTCCTTTGATTACATTTAAAGGTCCCTTCCAGCTCAAACTGTTCTACGATGATTCTAAATACCCCAAAACAGCATGCAGAGGATGCCTGCAGCACCTGCCTCAAACCCTGTCGCTGGCTATGGATAAGGAAGGGTAAGGAATGGCTTGGGAAGTGCATTGACACTGTTCAAGCTCCTGATGGCCACGTTGCATGTATTGGAAACCACACTGTCCCCCAGCTGAAGACGTGCCTGGCGTCTTGCCTGGCACCCCGGCCCGTGAGGGTGGGACAGGATGAGCAGCCTCCCCTGGCAGGAACATCCCAGAGCCGCGTTGCCTGTGGACAACCCCAGCCCTGTGTCCCTGCAAAAGCCACTGTGGATGTGAAGCAGGCCTGGCAGAAGCTTTGGTCACGGTGACACATTTGGGTCCTCCTGCCTGTGCTTCCAGAGGCGTCCCAAGGGGACTCTGTGACAGTCAGGGATGTGGGCGCTCATCCCGGGGCAGCTGGCACAGCAGCTGTCACCTCTTGTCCCTGGACGGGAGTGGCAGCTCTGTCCTGGTTTGGCAGCACCCGGTTCCTTCGGGCTGTAGCATCCACGCTCCGCTCCCGTGTGTCCCAGGGTGCTCCCCCAGGAGCCGTGGGGGCACCGCCTGGGTGCTCGCTGCCACCATCCACAGCCGATGAACCACCCGTCCACCTCGGGGTGTCTTATGATCATCCCCGGGAGGTTCCACCGCAACCGGTCCCGTTTTCCCGGCTGCGGCTGTTCGTGAACTGTGAACTCCCCCAGCTGGCCGTGTGTCGATATTGCCGCCTCCCCCCAGCCCGAGCCTGCCCTGCGAGGATGCGACTCCGGCCACCACGGCGAGCGGTGCCACCTGCGCCGCTCAGCGCATCACTGCAGGCGTCACGGCTGGGTGGCACTTGTGTGTCCCACGGAGTCGGGGCACTGTGGGATGCTGCGTGGGAATATGGGAAAAGCCCCCCCCCCCCCGTTTCTCTATGGACGCTCAATCAATACCCATGAAGGAACAACACAGGCAGACCACTTTTGACCTCCGGAGGACACAGCCACACAACCTCACCTGTGCCACATGCTTCAGGTGGCTTGCACATTCTTTTGGCCTTTGGACATAAGAGCAGAGAAAACAGATCATTGACTATTCCTAATGAAGATACAGGAGAGCTGGACAGGGGTCTGGAGGGACAGGACAAGGGGGAATGGCTTCCCACTGCCAGAGGGCAGGGTTACATGGGATATTGGGATGAAATTCTTCCCTGTGAGGATGGTGGTGCCCTGGCACAGGCTGCCCAGAGAAGCTGTGGCTGCCCCATCCCTGGAAGTGTCCAAGGCCAGGCTGGAGCAGCCTCGTCTAGTGGAAGGTGTCCCTGTCCATGGCAGAATAGTCTTTAAGGTCCCTCCCATTGTGATTCCATGATTTCATGATTCCATCCCATCCTGTCGTTGCCATCCAGTAAGCAAACCCAGATTGCTCCTCTGACCCACCCTCCGGGACCCCCTGGCTGCCTCCCCACCCCTCCTTCGCCGACCCCACAAAAAGGCCAGGCCCAGGCAATTGTGTACAAAACCTGAAATAGTTTTACTTTGCCTTCTTTTTTTTTTTTTTTTTTTTTTTCCTTCTTTTTTTAAACTTTGCTCTAGGTTTACTTAAGATTCTGTGAAGTCGATACAAGAGCATTTGATATGAATCGGTAAATAAAACACCGTCATAGATAGATAGCCACGATAAACTTTGTTAGAAATGTACATGTCGCGAAAAAATAATAATACTAATAATAATAATAATCATAATAAAAAAAGCCGGCACGACGCCCAGGCCGGCGCGGCCGTGGTGGCCCTGGCGGTGGCCCTGGTGGCCCTGGTGGTGGCCACGGTGGCCCTGGCCCACGGCGGCGGGTGGCTCTGGTTCCCCGCAGGCGCCGCGCCCGGGTAATGTGTGTATATAAACAAAGCCCATAAGAAATGTACAAATATAAAAAGCTNTAGTCGCTCTCAGCGCTCTGAGAAAGGACGTCTATATTAAAAAATATTTATAGCAGGATTCTGTACAGTCCGACCGCTGAAAGTTAAAAGGGGTTATTGTGGTGGTGGCCCAGAGCTGGGTGGCAGTGTCCACGGAGCCACTAGAGCAGCAGCTTCCCATTCCGGTGGATCTTCAGGATCTTGCCGAGCCGCTGTTTGGCCGTGGCCATCCCCTTCTTCGTGCGCTTCCCTGGAAACAGAGCGGGGCTTGGGGTTAGGGTCTGCACCACCCCGCACCACCCCACACCACCCCGCAGGCACCGACCCTCCGGCTGCCTCCTGCCCCCTGACCCCACTGCCAACCCTGCCCAGCACCTTCAAGGACACCCAGCACCACCCCCAGGCTGTTGGACGGGGCTCGGAGGGGAGCACAGCCCCTGGAGAACCAGCCCTGGCACCGCTGGGGCACACTGCCCACCCACTCCCAGGGACACAGCCCCTGTGCACGCAGCTCACCCCTCTCTGCTGGGGACCCTCCTGCCTCTGCAGTGCCAGCCCTGCTGCCCCATGTCCTCCCCTGCCCAGGCCACTGCTCATGGTCACCTGTTCGCCCACAGGGCGACAGTCAAACCCTGCCACAGCAGTGCCACTCTGCTCGTTAGGGAGAGGCTGCACACACAGACACACACAGAAATACAGACACACNGCCGGCACGACGCCCAGGCCGGCGCGGCCGTGGTGGCCCTGGCGGTGGCCCTGGTGGCCCTGGTGGTGGCCACGGTGGCCCTGGCCCANATTTCCACATTTCTCCTTGCCCTCTCTTTCTGCAGTGCCAGAGAGACCACCTGTATCCAGTCTCTCCATAAGGATGCTGGAAACACACACACAAAGACACACAGACACAGACAGACACNACGGCGGCGGGTGGCTCTGGTTCCCCGCAGGCGCCGCGCCCGGGTAATGTGTGTATATAAACAAAGCCCATAAGAAATGTACAAATATAAAAAGCTACAAACATTAATAAATTACATCGTCACAAAACACGGAAACACTCCACAAGGTGCTAGTAAAATAACTGTCTCCCTCCTCGTACAAGAAGTTACGCAAAGAGCTGGTACCGGCGGGCGGCGCCCGGAGAGACCCTCCCCGTATAAAAACCCGGCGGTGGTTATTCCAAAAGCTATGTACAAGCTACATTCTAGGAAAAGGGGGCCCGGGAGCGTGGCGGGGTGGCAGGGGGGTGCCTGAGAAGCGCGCCCGCCGCCTCCCAGCCCCACGCCTCGGCCCCGTGTTGCCTCGTGGCCCGTTCCCGCTCTCCCGGCTTCGCCGCCGCTCCGGCCACGGCCACCCGCCCTGCCCGGAGCCAGGTGGGATGAGTGGCCGAGGCTCGGAGCCGGGTCGGTGCCGGTGCCGCAGCGGGGGGACCGACGCGCTCCGCGGGGGCCGAGATTAGTATTAACNCCTGCTGCCCCATGTCCTCCCCTGCCCAGGCCACTGCTCATGGTCACCTGTTCGCCCACAGGGCGACAGTCAAACCCTGCCACAGCAGTGCCACTCTGCTCGTTAGGGAGAGGCTGCACACACAGACACACACAGAAATACAGACACACAGACACACTTACACACACAGACACACACACACCACATTTCCACATTTCTCCTTGCCCTCTCTTTCTGCAGTGCCAGAGAGACCACCTGTATCCAGTCTCTCCATAAGGATGCTGGAAACACACACACAAAGACACACAGACACAGACAGACACACAGGCACAGACACACATGCTTCCTTCCTGCAGATGCAGGCTAGCCCCAAGGCACTCCAACACACCCCAAGTGGGCATCACTCCCTGTCTCCATCTCCATGAGAGAGTACCACCACCACCACCCCAGGAGGCCCAGCGTCTACCCACGAGTGATGGGGTTCAGTGAGCTCTGTGCTCCCTGTGTCTTGGTCCTGGCACTGGGGCTACTCCTCAGCTGCTCCACAGCTACCACCTTACAGCCAGGAGCTGCCCGGGCACTGCTGGGCACAAACCCAGGCAGCCTCTCCCCTTCCCCCCATCTGCCACAGGGTCAGTCGAGTGTGGTGCCTGCAGGGACTCGGCTCTTCTCCTCTGGTCCCAGCTGCATTAAGTGCCCCAAGCTTAAAGACTGTGGCAGTGTGGATCACACTTTCCATGGGAAATTTCCTCATTTCTCATCCTTTCACATCACTCTGTATGACTGAGAGACTTTCCCTGAGGAGGTCCTAGGTTCTGCTTCTTCCCGTCATCACTTTCCATAGTGCCTTCATTCCCAGTGATGCCCAACCTGGTGGTTCCCATTCTCAGGACTCTCCTGTGCTCCAGGTAGAGATACTCTGTAGTGGACTCAGAGCCTCCAGCTGTCCTAACACCCTGCACAGGAAGACCTGATGGTGCTCCACTCCCTGCCAGGTCAGCCTCTCTCTCTTGGCAATGACTCGTTCCTGCCTTTGAGGACTAAGAGATCCCATGGGAAGGGTGGGATGCACCTGCCTGGCCAGGCTCCCTGCATGGTGCCCTGCTGTGCTGCCCAGCTTGCCAGTCACATTGGGCTTTGGCTCCATCAACATCTGAATCTGATGGATCATTTTCCCACCACATCTTCCACTGCCTTGGACCTCCTTCCCTAATGTCACTATTTCACCACAAAGGCACAGTTCTGGGCACACATATTCCTGCCACTGGCTCTGCAGAGAGCCACAGGTACTACCAGCTCCTGGCAGGACCCCAGCACCTACTACAGGCTACACACATCCTCCTTTGTGGTCCATCCAAGCTGCCAGGATACCATGCACTACTTCTAATCTGCTCCACTCAAACATGGGGAATTCAGGAAACATCTGCCACGTTGCCTCAGTTGTCAAATGAGGGTCTTTCCCAGTGGGATTGCACACAATCTTCACGCTACGCAGTGCCTGACCCACACCTCTGCCTCAGCCTCCTGAACCAAGTGCAAGTGGAGAACAGGAGGTCTTAGCCCAGATGCTGGGACACCCTCAGCTTTGGCACATTTTCTCTATGGCAGACAAGCAACCTCTTCCTCTCTCCTTGGCTTTGGCTGTACCTGTGTTACTCCCAAGGTCTGATATTCCTCTTCTCCCTTGACGTAATTCTCCAGCGAGACCTGCAGTGTGCCCTGCCCTACACTGCCTGGAGGAATGTCCTTGGGTACAGTCGGCACAGGGTTGGTGTACACCCACCACCACCACCACCACAGTGCTGCCCTGCTCTGGGCAGAACAGCCTTCACGGCTGCATCTTCCCTTGGCCAAGGCTTCACCAGGCAGCCTGGGCTGGGACATGACTGCAGGTGTTCCTCACGAGCTCGGGCCACGCTCAGCAGCGCTCCTGCCGTGGGATGCCTCGCACCCTGCAACCAACAGCCCAGCAGCAAAACACCTCTTTGGCCCCCCGGTGCCAGGACAGCCGAGGCCACAGGCCCTATCTCTGACCACATCTGACCTGCATCCAAACGTCTGCACTTCTGCATCCCCACGGCACACGCGGCATGTGACGGCCCTGCAAAAGGCACGGGTTACGTGACGGCTTCACCCTTCCCCACTCCTACACCGCACCCCCGGCGTTTCCTGGTACCTTTGGCGGAGGCATTGTTCTGCGAGGATGATGAGGGTCTCCTCTGTGTGAGGAAAACACCGGGTGCCATCGGCTGCGATCCCCTGTTAGGCTGGGCGACCCCAAAGGTGCTGGCCCCTGCGGTGTACTCGTGATCTGTGAGGCTGCTGGCCTGTGACTCCAGCTTCGGCTCGGGCGAGCCGCCTTCCTGAGCCGCTTTGCTTGCGTTGGGGGCTGACAGCTTCTTTTTGGTATTTTTTTTCTTCTTGCCTTTTTGTTCCTCCTTTAAAATGACAAAGATGAAGCTCAGATTAATCCCCAGAAGACCTTTAGCTAGG
Source organism: Sclerurus mexicanus (assembly GCA_013396755.1). Taxonomy (NCBI): domain Eukaryota; kingdom Metazoa; phylum Chordata; class Aves; order Passeriformes; family Furnariidae; genus Sclerurus; species Sclerurus mexicanus. Next base: position 215,299 of record VWZF01006909.1, read on the forward strand.
GCAAGGGGCCAGCGGCGTTGCTTAGGGTCCTGATACAACGAAACCCCGCGGAGTTGGCCACGGGCAAGCGCTCAGGGGCTGTTCCGACACCGTCTCGCTCACAGCTGCACACACACGTTTGCCTCTCGTGCCATCTACGTCCGTGCCCTGGGCAGAGCCTCCTGGGTCGTTAACACTGCGGCGAGCGGAGCCGGCCAGGGCACACCGACACTGCCCTGGCACGGCAGCGTGGGTCGGCACGAGCAAAGCTTTCCATCTTCCACAAAAACTGGCACCTCCTATCTTCAGGGATCTTCACACCCTTTCCCAACAGCATGGAGGACATTAAACATCCCACTGATTGAGCCTCTGCTTCCTGCTAGGACGCACACGTCATCTCCTGACCTGTAACTGCACCTGGACATGTGCACCATGAGGACAGCGGTCTGCCACCATCCTGAGTCCCTTGCCTACTTTCAGTTGCTTCTTGTTGAAAACCTGCCACCATCCTTAAAGCTCTTCTCCTCAACAATCCACATTGCAGAAGCCCAAAGCCACCACAACCTGCATCTCCACCAGCTTGCTGAGATGCCTCACCAACTTTCCTCCAGCAGACCTTGTCACCTTAGCATCTCCTCATGTCGCCTTTATGGGGCCTATCTGACCCCTTCAGAGTCTGGACACTTACCAACACCCGAAATGCCCCAGTACTTTTGCTAAACTGACCTGTAACTACCCACAGCTCATCAAATCTTGTGAAGCAAATCTTTACACTTCCCAGCATCTGACCTGCACAGACAGGCAATCATACCAGTCAGGCTCTCAAATACACACCAAATACACTCCCTTGGGGGCAGCCTCTTCCTACTCTACCCTGGTAGCCATTCTCACTTCCACATCCCTCCCTACACTTCTGCTCCATCACTTGTCACCCCGCGGCGTGGTCGGGTGTTGACGTGACACTGCTGGGCTTTGATCCCATTTATTTCCCCTGGGACTGCTGAGGACGCGACCAAACGCTGCAGAGGGCTGGCACTGCACTTGGGCATGGCTCTGCTGGGGGACAGGGCTCTCCTCCCCCTGACAGCTCCTACTGCCCAAGCAGCCTCTCACCTGCTGTGACAACTTGGCGGCGGCGGCGGCGAGTCCGGTTTCGATGGAGGCGACTCTCGTGCCTTCTCGCACCGGTCTGTCCTGTCGAGGCACTGAGGGGCCAACTCGTGCTGCAAGGAGAGCGGAGGCAGTGAGGAGGAGGAAGGTGCCTGTAGGAGCAGCACAGCCACACACAGAGCAGGGGGGCTTGGCCCTCCTCAGCAGGGAGAGATGGGGATGGCACAGCCTCTGCCCTTCCCTTCCCAGGGTGCCACTGAAGGCTGAGGTGCCAACAGTGCCTGGGCACGGCAGCGCGGGGAGGAGCTGCTGATAGAGATGTCACACAGCTGAGCGACTCCACGGCCACCTGAAGCCAAAGCTGTGTGGGCGTGTGCCCACGTTATGGGTATGAGCGAGTCCAGAGTCATTTCCAAATGGATGGTGCTCACCCCTCCTTGGGGGAGGACATGCAGTGCCACAAGCTGATGAGACATGGGCTGCTTGTCACACACACAGCACGCCGTGGAGGGTCCCCTGCTCGTGGGACACCAAAGGGGTCTAAGGACCCTCTTGCCTGTCACTGCCTCTGGTGAGCCCCAACAAGCTCACCCAGCTTTGGCTGAGCCTGGAGGAGACTATTCCCACTCTCTCCCACTATTCCCACAGTCAACACCTAAAATCCAAGGCTACTCAGGTGTCTGAGTAGGGGATTCACTGTTACACTGCTGCTAAGGTGGCCGCCAATCGCTCCCCCACCAAGACTGTGAGGGAAAATAAACCAACCAAGGAATGACTTTCTCCTGACAGCTGATTGAAGGAGGAAGACTAACAATGCTCTGCAGGAATCCCAGTGCATGGATCACCCCAGGTTAATCCTTCATGTGATAAAGAAACTGCGAGTTGTGGTGTTTCAGTTTTCATGCTCCTGGAATAATGGCTGGTTTTTAGGGACCTGCATGACTTAGCCTGAGCCTGGGCAGCAGAGACCACATGGACTTACCCGTTGGACTGTAAGGGGCATCATCTGAACTTTTCCTTTTCTTTGATCGGGATTTGAAAACTGGATTATCTTCATCTGATTCGAGAGAAGGGTAAACTACAGTAGGAAACAAAGGCAATAGTTTCAGTGTAGGAAACAGCTCTGCCCTGCAGAGAGGCCCCCTCGCTCTGTCCAGGTGCAGTGACCACAGGCACCACAGCTGGATGCTTCCCAGAAGTGCCACTGAGGGGTGACATGGCTGTGACACTCAGGGGACTTCCCTCTGCTCTCATCCACACACTGCTCTTGGGAGCTGCTCTCATTAAACTGTGACCGGGTACTTTTAGGGTACTCTGCAATCACAGAATCTCCTGAGCTGGAAGGGACCCACAAGGATCAAGGAATCCAACTCCTGGCCCTGCACAGACACCCCAACAATCCCACCCTGTCCCTGAGAGTTGTCCAAATGCCTCTTGAGCTCTGTCAGCCTTGGGGTTGTGCCCACTGCCCTGGGGAGCCTGGTCAGTGCCCGACCACCTTCTGGGGGAAAAGCCTTGTCCTAATACCCACCCTAACCCTGCCCTGACACAGCTCCAGCCATTCCCTGGGTGCTGTCCCTGGTCACAGAGAGCAGAGATTGGAGCTGCCCCTCTGGTGCCCCTCAGGAGGAGCTGCAGACCCTGATGAGCTTTGACCTCCATCTCCTCTTCTCTAGATGAAGCTGAGCCATTCTAGTGAAGGACCCTTCACAGCCCTCTGAGATAAACACCAAACTTTTCCCCAGCCTGTTCTAAGAAGTTTCTATTGGTTTTTTCACATGCATTTCATCTTCTTGCCAGTTGACACTTGTTCCATCCCTGGTGTTGGCATTACTGGGGCATGGGGCCACTGACACCAGAAGTCTGTGGATCAGACGTGGCACTGGCAGAGCCTCTGCAGACCCATCCTGCTCACAACCACTTCCCGTTCACTGGCAGCACAGACACAGGGAGCAAATCCGCCCCTCAGGAGAGCAGGACCTTGTTCACACGTGGCATCTGCCAATGACAGTCCTGCGCCACAATTCCCAAAGCACGTCCAGCAGTCCCAGTGCATCCCAGTGCAGGCAGTATGCTCCAGTGGCTGGGCAGCCTCCTGAAACCTGTCACAGCAGCCCTGTTTCTCCTTGGCAGCTTTATTAATGATCTGAAAAGACACACTTCACTTTTCCAACTGTAACAAATGATTTCTGATGGTCACGCTTGCCAGGGAGACTTAACCACACACAGAGACTCTCCTGTTGTGCAGCATAAACCAATTTTCTTGCTGTCTTGGACACTTCAAATTTCCCAGTCCCTATCAGCCTTCACTTTGTTGCTTGTCTTCATTTCCTCACTTATGCTCAAAAATGCTCCTGCAGATTATTCTTCAGTCTGGAGAAGACTCCAAGGAGACCTCGGAGCCCCTTCCACTGCCTAAAAGGCCTCCAAGAGAGCTGGAGAGGGACTTTGGACAAGGGTCTGGAGGGACAGGATGGGGGGAATGGCTTCTCACTGCCAGAGGGCAGGGTTAGATGGGATATTGGAAAGAAATTCTTCCCTGGAAGGGTGGGCAGGCCCTGGCACAGGTTGCCCAGAGAAGCTGTGGCTGCCCCATCCCTGGAAGTGTTCAAGGTTGGATAGGGCTTGGAGCCACCTGGGCTAGTGGGAGGTGTCTCTACCTTAAAGGTCCTTTCCAACCCTAACCATTCCATGATAACCATGGCAGAACTGATGTAAGTGGTGCAAACTGGCTTTGTGAACATTTCTGCTGCAGGTGCTTGGCCTTCTCTGCCAGCACTCAAAATAGCACTGGATCCCTTTTCCGTGTACAAATTCACCTTCTCGCTCCTCTCAGCTGGACGTTTCACTGCCATTGTGCAGACAGGGACATTCCTGTCACAAGTCTCCCGTTTCTGGGCCAACGGCCACACTTTCAGGGGCTTTTCATGTTTCTCGAGAGTCTCTCGTTTTTCCAAGCCTCCAACCCGACCTGCCTGGGTGGCTGTGTCACCACGGGCTCTGCAGCCAGGGGCCGTCACAGGCTCTTTGTCGACGTTGTGGTGCAGCCCCTGTGTCAGGAGCGCTCCTCCTCACCCCACGCTGGCCGGCGCAGCAGGAGAAAGCGGCCATGAGCAATGGGCTGTTGCAGACATGCACAGGTGGCCATGCAGCCCCTCCGCCTCCTCCCCACTCACCGTAATCCGAGTCCTTAAAACAGGCGTCCAAATGGTCCTGATCCTCGTCGTAGTCCTCCACGTCGATGCTGTTCTTTGTGCTTTTCTTCAGTAACCGCTTCCCGGCGTTTTTGCTGCCGCCGCCTCCTGTTTTTTTGGAGTTCTGGGTGGAGATGGAGTTATTCTTCGCCTGGTTGGTGCCCCACGATGTCTGGATGCAGGACTCGGAGGCCTGGAGGTTTGCCATGGAGAGCATGCCCTGGATGGCTTCCTGCGTGCTGGGGGAAGCGGGTGGCTGGCTGTGGGGACACGGGGAGAAGCACAGGAGCCATCAGTGATCCTGGAAACACCAACCCCTCACGGACAGCCCATTCCCTTCACAACACATTTGTGCCAGAAGGGATTCCCCGATTCCTGGACACACCAGCAGGGACAGAGGGCAATTTTATGGAGCAGCAGTACAGCAGACAGCACCTCAGATGTGGGGGTGATGCCCCAAAAGCCAGGGAGACATGCACCACTTGGCCGGGCACAGGTGGGCAGGTCCTTGGGGGCTGTCATTGCTCTGGGCAAGCTCAGGGAACTTTCCAAAGCCCATAGCAGCATTCCCTACAGGGCAGTGTCTCTGCTACCAACTATCATCATCATCATCACCCCCATCATCATCATCTTTTAATAATATTATTTATATATATATATTTAATGATGTTATTTATCTATACTACCAAATCCTCCTCCTCATCATAATTGTATTTTAATAATATTATTTATTATCGATACTACCAGCTCCTGTAAAAGGAGAACTTGTACATCAGCACCGATGGGGGATGTCATGGGGGCTCTGCTCCAAACAAGCCAAAAAGAACATGAACAACTAGAAGGAAGTTTGTGGTCACAGGCCCCAGTTCACCCCAGGGGCTGTCACCACTCCAGGATGTTGGAAGAGAAACATGACGGGACACAAGTAACCTGAGAGGTTTCTGCAGAGTATTTGGAAGGGTTCTCTGGTGTGGGATGGATGGATTACAGGGGATGCTGGAGAGGTAGAGATTTCCTTGAACTTGCTTTTTGGTATTTTGTTGCCTGTCGTCAGCAGGCACAGCACATCTACTGCATTCCTAGAGCAGGCTGAGGTCTAAGGAGGTGTAAGTTCTGACTGGCGCTCACACTTAGCGAGGTGGGAAAGCGCCCTCCCCGCACAGCAGAGTGATGATCTCACCAGAGAAAGGCAGACATTAATTCTGCGACAGGCAGGGCACATCCTCCAGTATTTCCAGAACTCTGGAGTTTGGGCAAGTAGTGAAATGCTAAAAAAACCTTGCTGTGACAAGGATATTTGTCACACCTACGCACCAGAAGCCACATACAGCCCTTCCCAAGAGAATCAGCAGGACCATGTAGTTCTCTCCTACCTGAGCTTAGTTTGGGCTCAGGATAGAGTAACACACAAGATTTCATGGACGTTTCTGGGCACTAATGGCATTTATAAACAATCCTGAAAATGAGTTAAGGCTGGTGTTCACAACTCAACAAAGAGAAGAACACCAAAACCTTATTTAGGAAAGAGCCATTTAAATCCCTCTAATATCATGCCTTCTCCTTTGCTTTCTCCCTGGCAAAGGCATATTTTGCACCATCTATAATGAATTAACTTATTTTCTTTCAGTCTTTTTCCCTAAACTGTTTTTCCAAACACTGGACTCTCAAAACACTGCAAACAGACCATCAAACACTGACCATTAAATGGGTAAATCAGAGAGGAACTGCCTTAAGCAACACAAACTTCAACAAATGAATGTTGGGATATGATCAAAACCAGTGGTCAAACTCCAGCCTGAAATGGCTGAAACGTCTCAGAGATGAAGCTGCACATGGGGCAGAGTGTTTCTCATTAGGGCATGTGCCTGGTGTGCTTCCATCAGGAGTATTTTAGCTTTCTATGCCAAAAAAATTTCAGGAAGGCTCAGGAAGCTATTTTGAAGCTCTGGAAAAGCCATACCTCCTTTCTGCAGCTTGAGCAATGATTTAAAAAAAAACAACAAAACAACCCTCACATTTATGAAAGTAAACTATCAGTGAGTTACAATGCTTTAAAAAGGATTTTAAAAGAACATGGGAATGGGAACAAAGAAGCCAGAGTGTTCCTGCCCCTGCTCCCATCCCTGCAGCCACCTCCAAACACACAGACCTGCCTCCATCCCAGCAGCCTTGTGTTCCTGGGACCATGCAGGGGATCATGCAGGGAGCCAGCATCTCGCTCTTCACGACCAATTCTACCACTGTCATCTTTCTCCCAGAGTTCAACCTCTCTAGGCGCATCATCTCCTTCCTTTCATCAGCAATTACCAAGCCTTCCACCTGCATCCTCATCTTTAGAAACTGAATTTATAATATCCCAGCAGAATATTACTGATTGAGGGGTGGCTCTGGAGAAGTCACGTGTGTATGAAACTATGCAACTCCAATAATTTCAAGTACAAACCCAGTGTTTCCTTCCCTGTTTGAATCAGACCTGAACACCAAGATCAGGTGACAATCAGCCCTCCAAGCTTTTGCCATATTCCATTTCAGTTCTTCCAGCCATTCCCACATTCACAGCAGCCTTCCTGCAGGAGCTCTGCCGTTCCCTCTCCCCACTGGCACACAGAGTTGAGCTGCAATCGAGGTAATGCCATCGGGGTGGGCAGCTGCAAATGACAGCCCAGGACTTCACAGAATAGACTTCCCACAATTCCAATAAAGCCATTAACACAAAAAGCCCTGAGCTGCTTCCCAAGTCATTGCTGGGATCCAGCAGCTCCAGCACTGGTCTGACAGGGATCCATGCACAGAATGCTTGATGTGTGAGAAGAAACTCCACAGCGTCCCGCTTGCACGACCACTACTTGGTTATCCACAATGTATATGTATACATATATATATATATATATATATATATATCCATAAATACCTACATATCCCTACCCTTAATCTGCCTTACAAGTAGGGAAAGATGGGAATTGTTCCTGAGAGTCAGACATGACCACACCGGCATCATGTTGCGACTCAGTACGTTTGCATATCATGTTTCTTCTGGTTTACTTTTCAAAAGCACGTTATAGCCATTTAAAAAGCCGAGAGTAATTATGAAGGGAAACACAGTAATTACATTTATCAGGGCCTTTTTTCAATCAGGACGCAGCACACGCTGCCAAAAGCCAGTGTTTATGCCAGAGCCAGCAGTGATATGACACACTCCCACTGAACCACCCCACACTGTGCAGTAACTCAGCCGAGTCCAGTGGCGCGACCGTGCTTCGGGCTTTGACTCCAGAGACCACAAAGTCTACAAATACCCTGGGTACATCGTCCGGGCTGAGGGCAAGCAAGCAAAGCCCTGAGTGCTGTTCTATTCTGGGAGTTTAACCCCTTACAGGCAGCAAAAGACACTCCAAGCAAAGCAGAGAATCTTGGAGGAGGGTTTCCTAAGCAGGCAGTGAGCTGTGTTATCCACAGAATGGCTAGAAGGAAGATTCCTTTGAATTCTTATGATAGTTCTTCAATTCTCTTTTTTTATACCAGACTTCCAGCATGGGAGTCTTATCAGCCTGGCAAATTTATTCAGAGTGTTAGACACACCTAACTGCTTGTGGACATGTGTAATGACCTGCCAAAAGGGAACTGTAAATTCAACACAAGCACTCATCCCGTTAGGAACCACAATGCAGAATGGAAAAAGAAATCTCAGGAAGAGTCAAACAGACAGGTGGTGACATGGTTCTTTCTTTTGAAGTGCAGGAGCAGAGCTGGGGGCAAATCTGAAGAGATCAGGAAAATCCAAAACCACTGGCCCAGGTGAGTTCAGCCAACAAAACCCACTCAATTTCCTGGAAGCTGCAGAGACTGGACACTTGTCTCCATGGTCTCTGTGGCTGGACGTTTGGTCAGCCCCTCCTTGCTAGGGAAAGGGAAGCAAGAGAGGAAAACCAGGAAAACCAGGACTAAATGGAGAGGAGATCTCCTCCCTAGAAATAACAGCCTTGTCAAGACAGGCCTTCTAAGGAGATGCAGTGACTGTGTGACTTTATTTTAAAATCAAGCCTTTTTCGCCCCCATTAGAGATGAAAAGAGAACTCAGAGGAGACTGTGTGCCCACCTCTGCCCAGCACAGGGATGGGCATTCCTGTCCCTGCTCTGCAACCAGTAATGAACCCTAAATGGTGGTGCCCAAAGGCCAAAGAGTCTCCACAGAGCTGCCTGGTTCTGCACAGCCAGTGCAGGAAGCCAAGCCTCATCACGTCTTTTAACCTCTTGCAACCATCGGAGACACAATTCTCTAATAAGGTGAGAAGGTTGAACCAGAAGATGGTTCTAGTTCAGCAATGCTCCTTGCTTTAGAATTCTCTGCAGCTTTGGCATCACAGTGGGACCTTAACAAATCCTATCTTCTCTCTCAAGATCAAAAAATAACCTTTTTTCTTTTTTTTTTTCCTATGGTAACTTCCCCTTGGTAACTATTTCTACATGTTCCCCACAAGACATAGCTTTTGGAATTCTCAGTTATGACTTTTAACTTTCAATCTTTCCCAGGTTTAGCTAATATCTTCCTCTCTGAAGGGACCTCCTCATTCCACTGGAACAGGTCCTTGCCAATTTGCAGGCTGCAGTCACTGAGTCCTCTCCTCCATTCGAATGATTCGCCAATTACAGTATTATTGCTAAAAGTGATGTTCAGCATTCACAGATGTGAAATCCTCTGTTTGTTGAAGTCACACCCCCAGAGTCTTTCCCACCTCTCCCTCCACGTCACGGGATAAAGGAAGAATTTGCTTACAGGAGAAAAAGCAGTTACCAAGCAGCACAAGTCATTCCCACTCACACACGACCACGAAAGAGCAGCTTTGTTCCCAGGTAAGAGGGAAAAGCCTCCCTTGGTGCGTACCTGTTGGTGTTATACTCTAAACCCCCAACTTCCTTGCTTGCCTGCAAAAGGTCAAGAATTCCTGCGGAACTTCCACTCTCTTTCTTTACTTTGGAATTGCGTCCTGGCTTTGCCTCTGTGTCAATGTGAAGCAAATCTTCATCTGATGAGTCCTCGCTCTGCGAAAACAAGGGAAAGGCTCAAAAAAGGTGGAAACTCAGCGAGCTATTCAAGAAGAACAGCACAACCATTCCTGCAGCCTGTTGCTCCTCCAAGGACACACGGGATTTGCTTTCATTAAAGACAAGAAGAACAAAACCAGGGCCATGGTAAAAATCCATTTCCTTGTCTATCCATTTCTGCAGACAAGGCAGGTTTTTCCTTCCCCTTCCAAACCTTTGAGACCTGATCCTGCTCATGGGATCAGACCACCCTAACAGGGGTGTTTCCAGATGCTGGGCTGCCTTCCCAACCCCTGCTCCTGTTCTTCAGACCATGTCCCACCTAGGAAAGGAAGGGGTTGTGTGGCCACAGCTCTGCAAGCCCAGACAAACATCAGGGCTTGTCAACACTGACCATCCAGACATGGGGACAGACCCACTTCTGCCAGCCCACTGCAGGAAATAGGGAAGATCAGGCAATGGAATGGGACAGATCCATGGGAATAGTGTCATGTGAGGCCATGGAAGGGAGATGCCTACACCTGACCACCTCTCTGGGGCTGGAATTTCTTTGCACTGCAGTCTACAGCCTGAGAAAACTGTTTTTATCTCCTCCCTTCCCTGCTTTGAGACCGCTGAGGTGCCAGCCCTTAGTGCTTGGAGTGCCAGCCTGTTCTCTCCAGGAACTCCCTCCTTAAGCTCCTGCACAGGGAGTTACCACCAGTCTCCAGACATCAGCTGCTGACTCAGGCAAGGAGCTCTCCTGAATATCCCAGAGGCAAACCCAGGGGAAAAGAATTCCTTAGTACATAGGGCGAAACATTTCGGTCAACTCATGCCCTGGGCTGTTCCAGGGGAGTTAAGCCACAGGGACGCTGAGCCTGCCCCAAGGCAGGGACAAGGGTCCAGGCTCACACTGGCTCAGGGGTGGTCTAAATGTCAGCCCACAGCGGGCAGAGAGAGACTCTGCCAAGCGACAGCAAATAAACACTTTAACTGCTGCACCACAGGTGCAGAATCAAAGAATGGCTTGGGTTGGAAGGGACCTTAAAGATCATCTCGTTCTAGTGGGGCCTCGTGGAGGAACAATAACATCATACCTTGTATGGTACCGACTCCACCTTTGGCTTCTTAACAGGAGTGTGCTGCAGGGTGTCTTTTTTATCTGACAAAACTGAACAAATAAGAAAGAAACACAGAGTCACGGTTCTTTTCCCTTCAAAACCAGCCCTCCTATTCCACTTACATTACCCTGACAGGTAAGACGTGGCTTTCTTTATTATAAATCACATGTTGATTGTCCTGGACAATCAACATCAAAGACTTTGTGGAGCAGATAAAGACAAACCAGGAAATGTCCTTACAGGGCAGTTCTCTTTTTGCAGTGTTTTTCTTCCTTCTGATTGGAAACTCATCAATTTTTAGTTCCCCATCGTCTGACACATATTCATATTCATCCCGTACAGGTTTGGCTTTGTCTTCTTTAAAATTCTGCAGTGACCCAAACACGCTGGTGTTCAGCTGTGTTTTGACTCCCTTTGAACTAAAAAGAAAAAAATCATTACAAATCTGTAAGAGCACTGGGGATAAAACAGCTTGTGACTTGACAAGGAGGAAAACAACGAGTATCTCTATGCAGAAATCTCAGTCAACTCGAAGGCTTTCAGGGGTGCCAAAGCAATGAGAATGGTTTTACAAACACATTTCTGAACCCACAATTTATATCTCAAAACTGGGTGCTGGCTACAGCACTAGAAGAACTTTAAATGATAGTTTATTTTCTGCATTGACAGGAAAGGCAGATTTTCATCTTCTTGGATAAAAAAATTAAACGACAACTTTGCAATCTGCTTTTGTAGTCGATCTGTGTTGTCATATTTTTACTCACCCAAGCAACTTCTTATTAGAAAAAGAGAATGTAAATTTGTTGTCCTTATTTCCTGATAAAGGCGTCTTTTCCGATTTGTGCTCCTCTTCCATTTTTAGAAGTGAATCGGGTTTACTGTTCTGAAAGACAAAAGACCCAAAGCAAAAGAATTAAATCAGTTAAGTGAGTCATTTCTGGTTTAGATTCTCAGGTATCCGGGAATCTGTTCATCTACAGGCAGAGAAAAAGGAAATTGAAAAATCATAAAATCTTGAACCCATTTGGGCTGGAAGGACCTTAAAACTCATCTCGTTTCACCCCTTTCCACGGGCAGAGGCATCTTCCCTATCTCATTGTACCTACAGACAAGATGTACTGCTCCATGGGCGAGCTTCACTCACCCTCCATTAGCCCTCCAGGAGGGCAAGCTTTTAATCCACGTGGCATAATTCACATTTCATTGCATCATAATTCAGATTTTCATTACAACTTAATTTTATGCCATTAGAATTAGCTACTGTATATTAGTTATTAGTTAGTTATTGATTTTTGTGAGGATCCCCAAAGGGACCAGCACTGAACCATCTCACTGCTAACAGCTTGGTGCGACCATGGATCAGATGGACAATTCAGCACATGCTTTTGAAGAATTCATCCGTACACCCCCCTTCCTTTATCAGTGATTGATTATTTTCTGCTTCATTTTTTTTTCTTTGGGAACTCCAAACCGGTGCCTCATCCTCTCTGCTGAGGTAGAGCCAAGAACAACTCTCCACCCTCAGCTTGTCCCTCTGTGGCAGAACCAGCAGCAGAATTTCAAAAGAGGCATTACCTTGTATTTCCATTTGGCTTCTGTTTTGCTTTTATTTTGCTCTCGGGCTTCAAACTTCTCCACCTCGTTCTGCTTGCTCACGGATTCCTTATTGGGAACGCTCAGAACGTTCTTCGCAGCCTGGAGGAAAAAGCCAGGAAGAAGCCCTCTTAATGAGGATGGAGTGCTGACACGTCAGAAACACGGGCTTTATTTGGAATATAACGTGTTATAATTTTGAAAACTCCTATTTATTCTTTTGGAAGCGCAGACTGAGACTCAGTCAAATATTGCTGTTTCAAAGACAAGCTGCTCTCCTTGAGACACCAACACGCTCCTCTCCCTGCCTATCGCTCCATGACAGGTGCCTCAAGCTGCACACAAACTGCTACAGGCTCGGCAGCATTTTAGGAAAGATTTATGGATATCTCTTCACAAACAGCATCTTTGACATTCTTCTGTCGGTGCCTCAGTGGATCCTGGCCCCTCCTGAAGTCAGCGGCAAAATTCGTGCTGAATTAAAAGGCTTCAGAATTACAGGGACTTCACAAAGAAACTTGTCCTGCACGGGCAGAAGTGGAACAAAACTATTGCTCTACCTTCAGTCAGTCATTCTAGAGCAAAATCTCAAGCAAACCTGACCCTTTAGAAACAAGTTCCATGACCACTGATACCTTCTGATACCAGTAGGTTTCTGGGAGGCTCTGCATCAATGACTAACCAAGCAGAGTCAAACCAAATCCAACAGCTGGGTAAAAGAAGGGAGATGAACCAGCAGCTCCAAACCTTTCCTTCATGTCAGCAGAGCCAGGGTTTCACACTGTGTTGCACATTTTACTTTTTGTGTGAGACCTAAGGAGCGATTTTATCCCTATGAGGGCAGGAGAAGAGGGAGAGGTTAAAACAGGACCCACCTTCCCCTTCTTTGGCGTCTCGATCTTGGTCAGAGCCTCCTTGGTGTGTGCCTCCAGCAAGTCGAGGTTGGGGATGGCTGGTGGGGGACTCTCCTTCGCCTTTTTGCCTTTCTTTTTGCCTTCTCCCTTCACTTTCGGTGTTTTGGGAGGCTTTGGGGGCTTGGGGGGCTTGGGAGGTTTTGGGGGTTTGGATGGCTTGAGTTGTTTGGGGGTTTTCACAGTTTTGGGAGTCTTTTTTTTAGGGAGCTTTTCCACGGGTGGGGGCGGAGGCGTCACTTGGACAGGTGAAGGCGCCTCCTCCTTCTCCACGGGACAGGTCTCCTCGGCGGTGGTGGTGTTGGCACTCGTGTCTGCTTTGCTGGCTTTTGAAGCGTTCTGCAGATTGGCACAAAACAGAAGGCGTTCAGACCCACCTGTCTCATGGCTGATATTCACCTGCACCTTCCATTCCATGGGGAAACACATCCCAAAGATTTGATGGAGGGGGATCTGCACCACAGGTCAGTTGGCTGGGCAACTAAGATCCCATCAGAGGCCACAGTAAGGCTCTGCTCTCCAATTCCCATCCCCATGTCTCTCAAGCACAAGTCTGGCCTGGAGAACTCCAGAGGTAAGGAATGTAATTCCCATTGGGTTGACCATCAGGTGGGACTGTTAAATGGACTGTCCCCATGGACAGATGGATGATACCAACAGTCTCCTGCTTAAAATGCTGATCAGCTTGAGCACAAACCCTCTCCATTAAAATCTGATGTGATAAACTTAGCAGAATCACATTTCATGCCCCCGGGAAAAATTAGCAGTGAAATAGCTGCCCAATTAAAATTAACACTGACTAATTAAAAAGAAATTATTTCCCGCTTAACTCGCCGTCGTGACAATCAGAAAACTTAAACACTACATCAAAGAGGATCAAAGGACAAGATAGATTCCAGCTCTGAGGTCTTTGGATGTTGCTAGAAAGAGGGTGGAATGTCTTCTTAAAGGAACTGAACCAGCCACTGGCATTTTGTGGGATATGGCACCACAGTCAATGGATGATATCTCCTTTTTGAGGTTTTTTTGGGGGGTTGTTGGGTTTTTTAGGTGGTGTTTTAATTATTATTATCTCCTTTGCTATAGTTACTCTGCCCAGAAGCCAGCCAAGAGCAAGGCTTCCCACTGGGACAAAGGTCCAGGACCACAGTTCCAAGCTCAGCCAACATCACGGACAAGGGTGACAAGCATAAGGAAAAGGAGATGCCACACGGGGAGGGTGGTCATGAGGATGGCACGAGCAATCTTTGAGTTCTGTCCTGTTTTGAGGGGGAAAGCAGCTGAAATGGAAGAGAAAGCGATGCTACAGAGGGGAGTGTGGCCAGTGCAGCCAGAACAAGGTGGAGGAAAAAGGAAGCAGGAGAGTCAGAGGCAGCTTAAAAGTGAGGAAAACCAAACAGGAGAGCAGAGAATGGCGAGTCAGCCACAGACAAGAGTCCTGAGCAGAGTTCTTTGAATGGAGAGAGTGGGGAAAAGAGATTCAATTATTTCAGTGCATCACTTTTTCAGCCTGCATCCCCAATATAGTTAATATTACGAAAACAGCACAAACCTCACTTAATCTTATTTCTTTGGCAAGGTCCTTGATAAGTTGTGCTGGTTTGAAGTTTTCCGGTAGTTCATCTTCATGCTCTGCTAAAGCCTAAAACACAACAAAGACAAACTGCTGCTCCTGTGCATGTTTTTGGAAAAATAGAAAAAGAACCCTCTTGAAGTGGCTTGTCCATATTTTTCCTATGTACTGAAATCAATCCTTAGTGCATTAGACATTTAAATAAGGAGAAAATATGCTTTTTTTCCTTTCTGGACATTATTGTAACTAGTGGTTCTGAGAGAACAACAAAGTCAGTCATCTTTTTTCGGATATTATTGCATTTTTACAACTGCAGCATCACTTTGCTCACCCCCTTACATGAAGCTCTGGGAGAAATTGCTTTCTACCTTCACCAAGGCACACTGCCTCAGGCTGGTGTCCTCTGTGAGTCCAACAGGCAGGTGCCACGTCGGAGGGTTCTGGGAGCTCTGGGAGCACTGACAACATCTGCGCTCGCACGTGTGTTATCACAGTCCAAGTTCAACTTCACCCAACTCCCCCCTTCCTGCTTAGTGATGGAATAGGCTGGCTCCTGCAGCTGATTCCCCCAAAATTTAGGAGTCACACACACAAGAATAACACTTCTGAAATAGCTGCTGCAGGAAATTGAGGCTTCAAACCCCTTTAAGCCTTGTCTCCAAGCAATGCAAACACCCAACACTAACCCGGGCTGCTTCTCCCACCTGTTTTTTAGTCCACGACCTGAAAGCACCGTTGAGAATCTTCGCTCCTTGCAGTAAGTGAGCAGGAGGTTGTTGCCCAGCTTTATGCAAACCTAAGCAGAGAAAAAACCCGATGTTATTCAACCACTGACAGCCAGTTGTTTACAGGAAGTCTTCAATTTGGAGAAGTTTAACTGGGAAGGAGAGTTGGTCCCCACAAATGAACGCTCACTATAACTTGATGGTAATAAGGAGCGTATTTACTGTGTCACAAACCCAACTCAGCCTTCCTGCACTGTCAGTTCTGTCTACACTGGCAATCCTTGGCTCCTCTCCAAGTCCCAATCCCATCCCTAACTTCCATGGGCATTCATTCACGTAGTGAGAATAAAAAGGTACCATCAGTGGCCCCTTGAATTCTGAAAA
This sequence comes from Sclerurus mexicanus, assembly GCA_013396755.1. NCBI lineage: Eukaryota > Metazoa > Chordata > Aves > Passeriformes > Furnariidae > Sclerurus > Sclerurus mexicanus. Next base: position 230,914 of record VWZF01006909.1, read on the forward strand.
AGCACCTTGTGTCTTAATTAGACACATTTTTCTCATTATAGAGGGATCTGATGGATCTCTCTGGACACTTTCTATAGTAGGAGAAATATAAGCAAAAAGGGAAGCATGCCCAAATCTGTAAACAACATTTACACGTGAATGTTTGGATCCGCTCTGCAGGAATCTGATTTGGAAGAGTCTGAACTTCACAGAAAACTCAGCTTTAATTCCCAATGTTCCTGCTGACCACATGCCTGATGCTCCTGTGGCCCTGTGTCCATGAGACCTGCCCACATCCTGAAACCAGGATCAGTGGGATGAAGGGAGAAAGCAGGACCGCCCCTGTGCCTTGGGCTGGAAGAGCCCATAGCTCATTCGGTCAAAACTGGGCACGAATCCAGACTCACAGGCAACTCCAAACTAAAATGGAATTACAGCATTATTTTATACAGCAGATTAAAGCTTCCCACAGGCGCAGGTAAGAGGGACAGCTCAGAGGTGAGGGCAGGACGTCCAGGGGTGGGCTGGACCAGAGCAGCACGTTCTGCTGGTGCGTTCAAAGTAGTTTTCAAACATTAACAGGACCAGTTTTGGCCACCTGTTCACCCTTTATGCGGACATCACCATAAATGAAGGGTAACTGTTCTCAGACCCCGAAGCCGAGCCCTGGAGGCAGGCCAGGAAATGCAGTTTTACCTTTGAATTTCTCTAGTAGATGCTTCCCCATGTACCAACACGCCGTTTCAAAGTTTGGAAACTGGGTCAGACTGACGATTTTCAATCGCCTTTCTACTTCATATGCCCTGCAAGACAAAGCCACAGGAACTTAGAGCATCACAGGGCCACGACTGTGTCACAAAAGCTCTGGGGTCATTTTGCAGCCTCTTTGTGCTGCTGCCACGTAGTCTGGCATCAGGCCAAAAGCAAAACATGACAACAGCACCAGGAGCAAACTGGGATACAGATGTAGGATAGTTTTATTGCATTATTTGCCCAGAATCGATAAAGAACTACTTGCATTGTCTGACACTGGGCAAAGAGCCCAGCTGAGCAGGTGAGGGCTTACCCAGCAGTGAATGGCAGGTGCCAGGGTAAAACCCCTGGCAGTTTGTAACAGCTCTTCCTTCAGGACACGGTCACATCAGCCCAGGCACCCTCACATCTCCTCCTGTGCGTTGTGCAACAGGTGTAAGGACAGCTGAGGGTAACTCAGCGTGAGAGAACGTGGTTAGAGGGGGCAAAGGTGGGTACGCTACCCAAAACTGTCCAACAGAGCTACCCCAGCCTCACTGCCAGTGAGGTATTATTTCTGATTGATCAAAAACTGAGCCTCTACACAACTTCAGATTTTAATGACAGATTACCTCATCTGCATTTCAACACTTAGACTGTGTAGAAAATGTCCTGCGAAGGCCAGGCAGTCTACAGGTGTTAGAGTTGCATAAATCCAACCTAAGGGAGAAAGAGGAGAGTCCTCAGGACAAAAACTGGAATGGCAGTAGCACTGACTTTAATCACAACATGATGCTTATACTTTACTGAGCAACTCACTCCCTGGGTACCAACACAGCTCTTCAGTCCAGCCCCAAAACCACACACACTGTGAACAAGTGGCCCCTTGTTTGTTTTGCACATAACAGCAGCTCCTTTCCCATCTCCATGAAAACCTGTGACAGCTCCCGACATGTACTTTATCCCAGTGTCAGAACCAGGTGTTTTCCAAACATGTATTTTCATAGAAAAATCGACTCAAGTTAGTGACTCTCCGTGAATTGCTCTGTGTTTGTTCCACCATCTGCTCCACAGATGGTGACGAGAGAAACGCTCACTTTCCACTTCTTACACTCGAGGTAAAATTCAAGTGTGTAAACATTCTGTGCAAGAATATACTCACACACAGGAGAATGTCCCTACTGGCTGCTGCCTCCTGAGCGCTGTCACTGCCTGCACTCAGATTATGGCTCGAGGGGCATTTAAATGCATTGAGGGAGAGGAGATCCCTGTCCCAAGGAGATCACAGGTTCAACAGGTGACAGGGAGGGCTGGAAACAGCAATGCAAAACTTATTCCTCATGGTGAGAGGAAGGTGAGGGAGAAGGGCTGGAGCAGAACTGTGTTCACTTCAAAGTGCACTATTTCCCGATCAACTCCCTGTCCTTATGGAGATCCTCCCAGGCACCATGAATAGCAAAATCCATCATCCCTAATACCCGGTGAAAGCCTGAGTCTATCAGGTAACCCACAAAAACCTGTGACATCAAGCTCTTTGGCCTCGTGTGCAACCATAAGTGCACGTTCACACTCGTGCAGGCACCTGCAGTTCCCGAGAGTCTCGGGGGATTAATGTCTGTGACAAGGATTTTTTTGGGGTGTCATGGTCAGAATCTACATTCATTCAATATAAATTCTCTGTCAGATGCCAGAAAACACCGATGCCATGGTGGAGACGGAAAGAGAACTCAGGAGTTACTGCAACCCAGCGAGACCATGAGTGGAACACTCTACCTACTAGTCATATTTTTAAAAGGCTGCTAAAATATTAACAGAAAACAGTAAAAGGTCTGATTGTTTTTTTGCTTGTTTTGCTTGTAAGCCCATGAAATCAAACTTCTACGAAGAATTAGACTTCGGACTTTTCAGAGAAAGTTGTCAAATGCCAGTCCTCTGGCAGTTTGGACACGCTACCCTGCAAGGAGGAGGGAAGCCCACCTGGCCCAGCCCGCTCACCTGATGGGATGAAGAGCGTCTGGCCTTGTTTGACGGTGCATTTGTAACATTTATCCACTTGGTCTGCAAAAAACATCTCACTGTGGTTCGCTGCTGACTGCCAGCGTTCATACAGGGAAATATTTGCAGAGGCTGGTTTGATGAGATAAAATATCTTTTCTCCCTGAATTGGAAAATATAAAATTAGCAACGAGCAGCCAAACCAAACAACACTGCACTGGCACAGACCCCTCCCAACATTTACCTAAATATACATAGAACACTGTGCATTTTAGCAGTGTTTAAATCAAATAAACTGCTCAGCTAGGTACAGAATAGGGCTGAAATAACTAAAGCACCAGCTGACCACATCTGCTCAGATTTTTGGGAGTGACGGTACAGAAGGTTTACGGTGCCAAGTTGCGCCACCCTGCAAAAGCAGGATGTGGTGCCTTTAAGGCCTTTGGTGATTCACGTGCAGATGGCACTAAACAAATATTAAAATTCTAACAGAGTGAAAACACACAGAGGATTTCCATGCTCCAAGTACTTCCTCACTCGAGAGACCCAGCGCTGCTGGGAGAGAACCCACTTAGGGCAAAAAAGGCTCAGATACAACAGACCCACGGAGAGAAAAACCTGGGCGCCGAATCAAGATAATTTTACGATGGTTCTTTGTAAATGAAATTCAGTTTGTTACCAGATACCCCCAAAGCCCAGGAGGCCTCACCTTGAGCACGTGGTACCAGGCAGAGGCTCCGCCGGAGTCTATGTGGAAGTCGGTGTAACTGTCCTTGACACAGATCAGGCAGTACTTGGTCACTTTGGGTTTAGCCAGCAGAGCATCATCGGGCCAGTAGTTTTCCACCCAGGAGAGCTTCTTAACGATCTCAGGAGGCTCTACAAAACTGGACATCCTTACAGAGAGAACGGAGAACAGACAGGCAGCTTTTTAAAACACAGCACAAGGAGCCCGGCACGACGAGAAGCGAGCGTGACAATACCTGCATGGCAAACTGAAGCAGCTCCTCTCGTGGCAGTGGAACTGCTCTTCATTCAGAGAATTTGGGAAAACTGTTTATAGACAAAGACTTAAGGGGTTTTTAAGTATGATGACTTAGCAACAATCCTTTGGCTTCTTTCAGAAGCATCGTCTCTGATCAAAGACATGCTGTTTGCATTTTTCCAGCCCCTGCCTCTTGCTACGCAGGCTCAGGTATCACCAGATCTGTTATCACAGTCACCTTTCCAGCCCCACTTTGACATAAAGCATCTGGTAAACCTTAAAAACTTGCAAGTTAAGCTTAACATTAATAACCAAAAAAACCAGTAACATTAGTGCTTATGGATAAGTCTTGATCTGATGCTGAAAATCAGTGACCTTACTTAGGTTTTCTAAATCACATTAAAACCTCAGAAGAAGGAAAGAGTCTAATTTGAGTGGATAAGGTGAATATATTTAAAATATAACATATATATTTCTATAATTTATACAAATGGATCTATTTATTTACATTAAGCATATACTCATATATGTATCTAAAATTTATACAAATTATTATCTTCATTTACATTGAACATATGTTCATATTGTATTTATTTATATAATTCATATATTATGGGTTTATCAAATATATAACATACACCATAATTACAGCTCAGACAATGCAGTGGCACAATGACCAGCTATCAAGTGTTTCATCGCAGAATGTGCTAAATATTAGATTTAAATAGTCCAGACTGTGGGCTAATAGTTGTGGGAGGTGGAGATTCGGTGCTGGACACTCTAAAATACCGTGTCAGTAAGAGTATCTGCACTTCAAGCCTGAATTAAATACTCCCACATGTTATTTGTGCTCAGTGTCAAAGCCTGATGGCAATAACTCCCTTTCTATGGCAGGGAAGATGGAGCAGTGCATTCAATTAAACTGTCACTGTCTACGCTAAGAAATAAAATATTTGCTATTAATGTCTAAATTAGCAGCGTGTGAGCGACAGCTCCAGCAGTCCTTCAGGACAAAAGATAATGGCAGAAAGCTGAAAAAAAAATCCCTTCTGAAGATCCTGGTGATCTCTGAAGCCTGTAATGAGTAGAGCTGCTCTCTGCAGCAACGGGTGTGCACCACTAAACCCCAACTACAGGGCTCAGGGGAATGGTCGGGAGAAATGAGCTTGTCATTATCCACCAGCCTTCTTTTTCGAGTCTTCTCGCCGAAACAGAATGGTCCCCTGAACAACCGTCCTTCATTGCTCTGCTGGCATTCATCAGCCTCTGTGTAGGGTGTTTGTATGGAAAGGGATCTTTCCCTTCTCTGGCGCTTCCCTTCTGGAAGCATCAGCTACCCCAAAGGACCCAGAGAAAGGACCTGCACAGCTGTTTGATGTCCAGTGTGTTACAGATGCACCTGCCCCCTCCGGGGATGAAGGTGATGAGCACAGGGATGGAGGGGCCTGAGCAGTGACCTCAATTCTTAGGCACTGACACCAGCTAATGATCACAGAACTACAGAATCATGGACTGGTTTGGGTTGGAAGGAACCTTAAAGATCATCTCGTTCCCATCTAGTCCACGGGCAGGGGCACTTCTCACTAGCCCATGTTGCTCCAAGCCCTGTCCAACCCGGCCTTGGGGGGTTGAGGCAGCCACAGCTTTCCTGGTGTGCCAGGGCCTCACCACCCTCACAGGATGGAATTTCTTCCCAATATCTAATCTACTGCTCTGCACCATCACCCCCAACCTGCACTCTGGAAATCAGCATCACCGTCTCTGAGCTGCTGCCAGACAGATCACTGGTCACCTGGCGAAAGCACTGAAACCAGAACTGTAACATATGCCACAAATAAACAGAACTTCAAAGTTATTCTCCTTAAGGGACACCCAGGGACATGTTCCACTACACCTAAAGCCACGCTTCATCTACTCACTCACTCTCTGCTGCTCCGCATGGGACATTTTAGCAAGCACTGCATGATGCACTCACACCCAGTGGGATGCTCGCTGCTGTACGGGACACTTGAAAAAACAATGTGCCGAGGAGATCAAGATCACCTTAAGGTGGAAGAAGGACTGGTGTTGCCTTACCTCCATCAGGGTGCCCATCTCACCAGAAAAACAACATAGAATATCAAAAATTAAGGCCCCTTGTGTCCCTGTTCTCCCACAGAGAGTGTTATCACACCTCTGTGGTCACCCTGTCCTCCTTGCTCTGGTCGTAATGGTGTTTATTGTGTCGCACCAAAGTATCTAAGAGGGTCCTCGGAACACAGGACGTTATCCTTCCCCACCTGGACAAGGCAGAGAATTCCCCCCTGGAGCACCAAGTTACGCCTGAGCAAACAGCTGCACTGGATGAACCGGAGCTGAAATAAAACTGGAAGGTGCCCAAATGTCCTGCTGTGAGACCTGGCTGCTGATGGCACGGCAGTGCTGGTGACACGGGGCTGAGCTGCCACCACTGGTGCTCTGTGCTGTTCTCCTCGCAGAGCAAAGAGCACCTTCCTCCTGTGCTGTGCCTCAGTTGGCTATGTACGGATGACGCAGGGCAGAGCTGGAGCAACCAGAAGCTGTTATCCCAAGGTTAAGGAGCATTCCCTAAAGAGGGAAGCACTGGGGACACTGATCAAACTTCTGCTGAGCCCTGTCACATATCCCAGACAGAGCACGGGATCCAGGAATTTGAAATTATAACTGATACATAATTCTTCATAAGTAACATTAATATAATTATAAAATAGACACAAAATACAATATACAACCATATTATTAAATATAAAAATATATGTATTTTATATATAAACACAAAAAATAAATTGGATATAATTTATAAATCAATCTCTAGCAATTACAGGCAGGCTGGACCCTTACCTGGTGTCAGAGAACTCCAGGTTGGTGACGTTGAGGACCCTTTTCCTGTTTGTGCTATAGTAGTAATCCACAAATTCCTTGAGCTTCATCTTGCAGTCCTTCTGCTTGGTGACATCAGTGACATCCACACTCCGCTCTGGGCCTGCACATGAACCCAAGGACAGAGAGAGGTTGATGGGCAGCCTGCCTTGCCCCATTTTCTGTGCTCAAGGGTCAGTTCATACGTCCACAAACATCCCAATCTCCTGATTTTCTCATCTTTCGCCCCTTGGATCCTCCCTGTTGTTTATGTATGCACTCACACAGACATACATGCACAGAATACATGTACATACATAAAATATACGTAAAATATCCATAAAAGGGAGCTGTTGTAGTCACGTCCCTGACATCATTATTTCTGTGGGTTTTATCTTTAAAGGATTCACATTATTTCATGATGGATTTTATTTGCTGAGTGAAATTTAAATGCAAATACCTGTGTATCCCTGGAGCAAGCCCTACCCACCACATTATAAAGGTCCTGTGACTCAGGCAGGGTGTAACACTGTGCTACTTCAAGTATCACTATCACAATACTGTACACGTGCAATATCTTCTCCAGCTGGTTTAATTCTAAGTTCTCTTATGCTCTATTTTATATTCTCACTTATGAAATCTATAGTCAAGGAGGAGTTCCCTTTTTGTATCATGATATTTCAGGCATGCTGCCAGAAAACTGATTTTTTATTTTACCCAAAATGACACCTATCAAAAACCCATCCGCTCCACATCAGAGTACAGGGGTGATCTGCTGGTCCTTACACATTTCCTCTGACAGACCTGGCTGGACTTGAATCTCTGGTGTTAATACTAACAGGATCAGTCAATTAGTGGAATTTTACACTGGGCAAAGAGAGGACACATAGAGAAAGGCAGAGTTTTATAAAGACATTCAGAGCTTTTTCCACATTAAGAAAAGCAAAAAAATCAATTCATTTTCTGCAAAATGCCAGAATATAACAATGTCTTTGGCTGCCTCGTTTGTGGTGGTTTGTCCTCTGCTGCTTCAGGATGTTTCTAAAAGACATTCCAGGTCCAAGGTAATAAACTATGGCCCAGTGAGATAAATCCCTCCCTGGGAAACGCTGCTTAAGGGAACAGAGCCCAGCAGAGGTTGGACCAGCACAGATTTGTGATTTGCCCTTCACTCAAATCTGGTGCCAGCTCAGATTAAACAACCCACGTTGTTCCCTCCAGCTTTACACTAATAGTCCTGCTGGTGGGGTGGATGATTTCAGCTGGAGGCTGAGAGAACCCCAGCAGATGCCCAAGGAGCATCTCGGGCATACGAGAGCATCTGCTGAGCGTGGCAGGTGAGCACAGTACATTATGTTTCCTGTAAAACGAGGGAAGAGAGGCAACAATAACATCAAGGGTCCTGTTTTCCAGGCATTGGAACAGGCTGCCCAGGGCAGGGATGGGCTCCCTGTTCCAGGAGGGATTTAAAAGCTGTGTAGATGTGGCACCTGGGGACGTGGGTCGGTGGTGGCCTTGGCAGGGCTGGGGGAATGGTTGGACTCGATGACCATAGAGGTCTTTTCGGAATGTAATGACACTGTGATTCTGTGCTTCTCTTTTATTCAGTTATCTCACTGCAGATCCAACAGCTCCAGCCAAGAGCAGCAGTTGCTGGTGATGGCACCTTCCAGTCTGAGAAATGGGTCAATATTTAAGGGAGGGAGTGTAGGAAAGGGTGGTTAGCAGACTATGGAAGGAGATAAAGGGACCATGAAACACAGATGGATCCACTGGAGCTGCAGCGCTGGCTCCAGAGAGATGCTGCCTTGCCAGAAGATTGGAAGGAGAGACACATGGAGGAAGGACAGAGCACGAGAGGCCAAGAGACAAGACATACATGCTAAAGGAAAAAGGATGCAGAGATAAGTGACTTCAGAGCCCTTCCACAGCTTCTGGCCAAGGTCTGTCTTCCAAGGTGGGATGAGCTGAGGACTTGTGAGAAGATGCAGCACAGCACCCTGCTCAGGGCAGAGACGGGAGGATGCCCAGTGAATCCAAATGACCAGCAGCACTGAGGACAGCTCTCACTGACCCTCCTGCTGAAACAGGGGCTGCCTGGGCAGGGGCAGCTGCAGTGTAGTCATCCTTTCAACACCAAGTGAGCTGAAAGCAATCAATGAAGTCCTGGCCTCCAGAAACCGTTTCTCCATCCTGCTGGGGCTGTTAACTTTCAGTGCAGAGCTATGGAGAGCAGTGCAGCCTGGCTCAGCCTCCCTGCCAAGCCGGTCCACAAAACAGGGGGGAGTTAATTGCTGACTACAAGCTCCCACTACGTAAACCCTGCGGCCACCACAGCTCACGGCATAGACAATATATTTCACAATTTTTTACACAATTAATGTCTGGTTTTTTAAGAAGCAGCTGAGCTCCAAGCAGTCCAATGCCAGCTGCTTTCCAGGTACCCACCGACGTAGTTCTCGACGTCGCTGACGTAGAAGGTGGGTGCAGGCACAGACAGACCCAGCCCATCCTTCTTGGGCACCAGGATGGGCTCTGCAAAGCCGTTCTCTTCCAAATACTCTGGGGTCAGTTGGCTGCCCGGCACCTTCACCACGATATCTTCAGCGCTGGAAAAGCAAACACAGATTCAATGGTGAGGGGCTGCCACGCTCAGTTGCTCAGTTTGGGATGTGCTGTGTTTCACTACCGAAAGGAAGACACTGTGGATAACAAATTATGTGTAAATTAGGTCCGTGAGCCAAAAGCCAAGAAGGGGACAGTAAAATCATCCAGAACCAGTTGTTTGAGCCTCATATTCCAGCTACTGGGAACTCCAGAAATAACAGCTTATGGCAAAAGACTGTTCTCAGCTGTAGGACCTGTTGAGCTACTGGTGATCAGTGTTAAAGGAATTAGTGTTAAATGTTCCACTCTAAAGAAGGTAAGATTAAAAATGTTACCTAATCTCAAATAAATTGTCCTGGAAATACTTTGTAAGTCATTTCAAAGCAGTTGAATAAATTGCTTGAGGAATATTCAGCAGATCATTTTGAAGGGGCTGGGAGGGCTCCAGGGGGACTGAGGAAAGGGCGGTTTCATTGGACCACCAGTTATTGGCACCAGCAGCTCCCAAGGGAAATTCCAGTCTGGTTTCTTGGTCTTTTCAGGTATGAAGAGTGACTGTATATTAAGGACCATCATTCCCAAATGTGCCCTGTCACCATGTGCTGTGTGTCAGCTGGGAGCAGCCAGATGTGAGGGTTCTCCCCAAAAAGCCCTTCCTCCCCAGGCAGGTAAGGCCATTGTGTGAGTGCCCTCTCCTGCAGCAGTCCTGCTCTCTAGTTCACACCTTCACATGGCACCAAAACGGGCAGGAGAGAGGAAGAGGCTGAGTGTGCCACTGTGGCAGCTGCCACGCTTGACCTCCCCACCCCATTACACCAGCCTGCAGCAGAGCCCCCCTCACCCTCAGCTGGGACCCTCCTCTGACCTCACCACACACAGTGGGGAGCCCCCAGCCCTGGGCTTGCTCACGAAATCACAGGATATTTTGGGCTGGAAGGGACCTTAAAGTCCATCCCATTCCAGTCCCTGCCCACAGGCAAGGATGCCTTCCACCAGCCCAGGTTGCTCCAAGCCCCGTCCAACCTGACCTTGGACACTCCCAGGGCTGGGGCAGCCACAGCTTCTCTGGGAAACCTGTGCCAGGACCTGCCCACCCTCACAGCCAAGAATTCCTTCCCAATATCCCATATATCCCTGCCCTCTGGCACAGGGAATCCATTCCCTGTGTTCTGTCCCTCCATCCCGTGTCCCCAGTCCCTGTCCAGCTCTCCTGGAGCCCCTTTAGGCACTGGAAGGGGCTCTCAGGTGTCCCTGGAGCCTTCTCTTCTCCAGGTGAGCACCCCCAGCTCTCCCAGCCTGGCTCCAGAGCAGGGGCTCGTTGTTTCTGCACGTGCCACAGAACTTACACAGAGTTGATAATGATATTTCTGGTCCGAGAACCCCTTTCTCCTTTCCCCACACTCTGACTGGCAAGAGCTGGGGTTTGCTCTGTACCACCTGCACAACTCACTCATCTTCTTTACAGCAAGACTTCGTGGCACAAGTATAGGTGTCCCAGGGCCAGGTCTTGCAGGCACTTCTTGAGGCTACAGGCCCTTCTGTCTCAGCAACTTTAATTTGGCAGCAGGATTTTCTTACGCCCACATTAACATGAGAAACAAAGAGAAAAATTGGGGGGGGGGTTGTAATTTTTTTTACCATTTGGGAGTGACTCAGAGATCTTGCGTGTGTGAGTGCAGTCTCAGAGGCCACTCGAGGTTACTGAAATCAGTCTGCCTGGGCCTTAAATCTTTCTCTAAATGAGCTTTGCAACCTGTCAAATTACAAATAAAAAAAACAAACCAACCCAGCTAAGACAAAAATCTTACAGGCCCCAATAAAAATAGCCAAGCAAGTGAAAATAGTGGGTCCTGAGCTCAGCAAAACACATCTGTAAGATCTGCAAAGCACTTTCCAAAATTATTTTCAGTTTTTTTCCACAACCAGCCCAAGACCAGTATCTTAAATTAAACGTGAAATTAAATAAAAAAAGAAATTATGTATTTACCAAGTATACTTCATCAGTCTCCCAGGATTCTTCTCAAATAATTAGTTGTTAATAATTAAGGATTTATTTGGCTATGGCCAACATTAAAGAGCCAGAATAAAATGATCACTCTTGCGAGTGGCTGTGGAGCAGCCTGATAACGTGTGGGACATGTCACCCAACAATCAGCACCATTCACTACCCCCGTGAGAGAGCCTTTGTCACCCAGCAGCTGAGCACACCCTGGTGCTTCCCAGCATGGAGACGGACTCCGGCAAAGTCACCAGGACTTTTGAGAACTGCACGATTCGATGCACTTAGTGGGTTAGTTTCTTATGCAAGTGGGTGTTCTAGAGGTCAAACACACTCTGGTTCAGCCTGGGGGGAGAGAAGGCTCGGGGGAAATCTTAGAGACCCTTCCAGTGCCTAAAGCGGGCTTGTAACAGAAAGGGAGTGTGACTTTTTACAGAGGGAACAATTTTATCCTGAAAGAAGGCAGGGTTGGATTAGATGTTAAGAAGAAACTCTTCCCTGTGAGGGTGGGCAGGCCCTGGCACAGGTTGCCCCATCTCTGGAAGTGTCCAAGGCCAGGATGGACAGGACCTGGGCTGGTGGGAGGTGTCCCTGCCCATGGCAGGGGGTGGAACAAGATGAGCTTTAAGGTCCTTTCCAGGCCAAGCCTTTCTATGATTCTACGATTGTTTCCTTCACAAATCCAAGCACCTATGGAAACCCACAGGAACTGGGCTCAGTCCAGAGGAGACCTGAATGCAGCTGCACAAGTACAAAAAAAGGGAAGAGCCCAGGACACGTGCAATCAAACAGCACTGGTGTAAACATCATCACTGTGTGATGCTTCCAGCCAGACCCATCCCCAGCACAGGCAGTGCCCCCCAGCCCGTGCCACACGTGCAGCTGGACAACCCACCTCGGGAACGTCCGACTTCGGAGCTCTTTGATGAACACTTGGCTCCCGTTCTGCACAGGCTTCACCTCCGTTGTCTGGCCGGTATCATGCTTATGCCAATTTCTTTTCTTTTTCACTGAAAAGGAAGGAGTTGGGGAGTTGTGTTAAGTAGAGGATAATTATTAAGACGTTGGCAGGAAGGAAAAATGTGCATTTGCTTTCTCAGGCGAGGGAACCCCCACGACGCTGCACTGCAGATTTAACAGTGCTCTCAGTGCCCCTTTAGACAATTCCAGTGCAGCCTGGAATCCACTGCCATGAGCAGGGTGTGCTTTGGAGCACAGGGACAAGCAGATGGACAATGGCTGAGCTGCACAGCTGCTGCAGGCACTGAGCAAACAGGGCTCTGACATCCTGGGCTCGCCAGCCCAAATACTCCATCCTCATCAGGAGACTCCCAGAAAGCTCCCTTCCTCCACGTGCAGGATGGACCTTTGTGAGCGTATTTGTCAGGAATTACCTTAGTCTAAAGGTTTGTCCAGCAGTGGTGGATTTGACATCAAGTTTGATGGGCTTTGAGCTATGCCCTGGACACTGCATAGATGGGGAAGGGGAAGGGAAAAGGGGAGAGGGGAAATGGGAAAGGG